>SZWC01005898.1:49892-97057 GCA_023375785.1 Penium margaritaceum
TTTTTTTATGGCACACACATCACCTTAGGTTTGCGATACAAACAACTTCAAACCCAACCCCGAGTTACATTCGGGGTTGAGGGTTTTATTTTTTTGCGCGGGCATCTGCTGGGCCCCGCGGTAGCGGGGCCCAGCAGATTCCCTTTCAACGCATGGGGTGTCTCGGACCCCTCACGCAAACCCCACGCAAACCCCTCCCTCGAACAATCACAAACACCTCAATCGTGAGGTTTGTGATTGTTCAAGGGGCATGATGACGTCATCCATCCGAAGCTGCATTTCATGCAGCGACGGCATGGTGTTCGCGCGCTTTTTTTTTGGATACGTCGTTGTTTTTCTGCGACCAGTGGATGTTTCGTTGTTAAAGTGCTTGCTTGCTGGATATGGGGTTATTAAAGAGCGATACATGGATATGGGAGGCTTATGCACGAAATCGATGGGTATATGGTCACACCCCCGTTCTTTTTTTGGGTTACATAGTAACCCTTCGTTTTCTTACTTTTGTGTGTTTGTGCCGCAAGAAAATCGTGATTGGTGGATCGGTCATTTTTCTGACGTATCCACCAATCAGGGTGCAATAATCTGTAGGACTGTATGCCCCCCCCAGTCCGCGGACGCCATGCTGAGGTCGACCCACTAGGAAAACATCACGGACATCGACCTAGGTGTCCGGACAGACCCCGGATAGTGAGGAATCACCAGTCCGACGCGAGCGCAACAGGGTAAGGACTGAACGTTGGGTTGGTTCCAACCTTGGCCTCGCCCTGTTCTGTTTCACGGAACTGGTCGTCATGAAGAACTCTTGTGACTCGTGAACCCGGCTCCAAACGGGGTCAAAATGCAAATGAAAGAAAAGAAGTTCAACCACCGTCATAGAAGAAGGTAAATAGATTAACTTATGCCTATAATTACATCATATTATTCTTCATATCATAATGAAACATTAAAAACTCATCCAAATATGTCAAATGTATTATTTTGTGAGGTTCATCACAAATGTGTGAAACTATAATGTTCACGATAAAGGAGCAAATTAATCTCATTGAAATCAATTAATCATGATATAAAACGAAATAAATGAAAAAAAATCGAGGAGACATGCCTTTTGAGGTTCGTCTTCAATATGTTGGTGAATTGTCATACATAAAGTTGTATCGTCAAGCGCATTTGTTCAATTTTTGGTTGTTTTTTTTTTCTTAGCTTTTACATCCACACAAGCTGGAATAAATCCAGCATAGCTTGAGGTAATTTAGGAAAAGTTCGCCCAAACCATACACAATGTTTAAGAGCACGCAAGGGCAAACAAAAAACAATAGTTTGGCAATCCATTGACAACCAGATTGCACTTCCACGGACAAGGTAAAGTCTCATGGCAAACCTTCCATTATGTGGTCCGGATTGCGGGCAATTATTTAACCTCTTAAGCGATGCTAATATGAATGCCGTATTACCGCAATTATTCGGATGTGGTTTTTCCAAGGGGTTTTTTTCCGCGGGGGTGTGTCCATATACCCATCGATTTCGTGAATAAGCCTCCCATATCCATGTATCGCTCTTTGATAACCCCATATCCAGCAAGCAAGCACTTTATCAACGAAACATCCACCGGTCGCAGAAAAACAACGACGTATCCAAAAAAAAGCGCGCGAACACCATGCCGTCGCTGCATGAAATGCAGCTTCGGATGGATGACGTCATCATGCCCCTTGAACAATCACAAACCCCACGATTGAGGTGTTTGTGATTGTTCGAGGGAGGGGTTTGCGTGGGGTTTGCGTGAGGGGTCCGAGACACCCCATGCGTTGAAAGGGAATCTACTGGGCCCCGCTACCGCGGGGCCCAGCAGATGCCCGCGCAAAAAATTAAACCCTCAACCCCGAATGTAATTCGGGGTTGGGTTTGAAGTTGTTTGTATCGCAAACCTAAGGTGATGTGTGTGCCATAAAAAAAAAAAGAAAAATCTGAAATGGGCGTTTTCGCTCAATCGCGATCGAGCGATGACCGATTTTTTTCNATCGCGATCTCGCGAGGGAGCGAGGGTCGCGATCGAGCGACGGTCACATGACCCTCCTCGCCATGCTCGATCAGCGACGCATGTCGCTGATCGAGCATGGCGAGGGAGGAGGATACCTCGTTGTTATATTTTAAAGTGCTGGATATGGGGGACATAAAATTCCGCATTTGGATATGGGAGGGTCCGCCCTTCGGGAATGTGGATATTAGAGCTATTTCGCCCTTTTTTCCGGGATTATTCAAAGTATTGGGGCCAAGTTTTGAACCGTTCTGGGAAATGCCCTCCTGGTGTTTAAGCCCAATAAACTTCGAATTGTGCTAGCCGTATCATGTCCTCATGTGCGAGAAACTCGTGACGAGGACAACCGCGACCAAATTTGCTCTCTTGAACTGGAGGGAGCGCATCGACGATCGTCCCCCGCGTGGAGGTTATCGACGTCCACGCGACATCCGCGCTTGTTGGGGGCGTTGCCCTTGCTCGCGACCAAGGGAAACGCCCTAAGTCGAACTGCCCTCGAGTGGGTTTTTTCCCGCATTAATTCGAAGCCAAAACAGAAATCATTCACAACCGTTACAGAAGTACCCTGAAGGAGTATTTTTTCCGGGTTTGGAGATGATAAGAATCAATTACCTTCCTTAATTACGTTAATAACAGCAGGAGTATGGTACTTTTGCTTGGTTACTATGTAACCCTAGGCACGCTTTGCGTGCAACACCTGCCTCTTGTTTTGGGTTGCGTAGTAACCTATTGTTATCGGTTCGTGGACATGTTTTGGGGACGTCCGCCAACCTGAAATCTGTGAATGGTACTTTGTTTCCCAAGTAGGACATACGAAATAACACAAGAATATTCGACAGGGCCGAATTTTAAAGACATACAAGCTTCGCTTCTCTCACAATCTCCGGACTGGTCAACGAGACGAGCTCACTTGACGACATCACTCACTGGACGCGAGAGGAACTAGCCAGGAACTAACTGCTACACGCTCCCAGACAGCTGAGCCTTCATACCCGGCTCCGAGTCACACTACACCAAAACAAAATTGTTGAATCAATGTGCTTAAGAAAGCAGAAATATTTTGAAAAAAATATTTAATATACCAATAATCTTTGATGAAGTATTCACCTTCTTTCAAATGATTTTTTTGTCACACACGTAATCACAACAAATCATTGTCCTTAGATGGTTGGATCATGTGAATGTGAAGAAAATACTACATAGAATTAATAGATACGATACAAATGACTTTAATATTATTATTTTTAAATTCATACATGAATACATGTATATGTACATAGACGTGGACACATGTATGGATACAATAAAGTGTAGTATGTAGTCCATGGAACAAATCCATGTGTGAAAATGGGTAAATTCCAGCAATTTTGAACGAATATTGATTTCAAAACGTTGATTTTCACATGTGATTCCATGTGCAATCTTTTCCAAAGGTCACATTTGAATGGAAGAATACAAGCATATTAATTACATCAAATGGAACAAACACATTAGACATAGAGTTCAGATATCTTGGATTCTTTCAATTCTGTTTTCCCCTACGTTTTTCTTCTAAACTATTTTGGTTTCACTTATAGCCAACTTTGCAAAGGTTACTACTTAACCCTATGCACCTTCGTGCAACATTGGATCCCCCTTTTTTTTTTTCCCCTGGTCGTAACTGACTGAGGCGGGGGGGCTACCTCAGCACCAAAAGAGTCGGGGAGTTGGACCCGCCCCCCCAAGTTTGTAATTTAGGGCGGGGGGTAGAGGTCAGGGTGCTTCCACCAGACAGTGAAGCGGGAGCTTAGGGACAGGCGACAGTCTTTGTTGTGGAGGAGAAAATTGGAGATGAGAGCCGAGGCAAAGTCGTCTTCGATGGATTTTAGTTTTGCACGTGTGCGTTTAGAGTTTTTCCTAGAGAGCAGAGTGCACACGAGCCATATGTGTCTTTGGAAGGCTGTTACAAAGGTAGCAATGATCTTAGCTGAGGGAGAGGATGTTGGGTCTGCCCAGCGTTCTTGCCACATGAGGTGAAACAGGGTGGCTCGGAAGATGAACCATGCAACATTGAAGACTTTGGGCTTTATGGGCCCCAAAAGTAACTTCGGGGTCGTAAGGGGGATATTAGGGAAAAGAGCACTGAAAAAGGTCTCCATCCGCTGTCGAAGAGGGTGTAGGCGACGGCAGAGGAGGAAAAAATGTTCTATCGTTTCCTCTTCCCCACAAGAGGGGCACTCACTCGTTCCGTTGCGGCGGTGACGGGTGCGGCTGGCGACTGGTATAGAGCGGAATAGGATCTTGGTTTGGACATCTTTGGGGCGAAGATCCAGTGGGAGAAAGAAGTGGTTTGCCCTAATAGAGCGCCAATCAAACTGGGTGCCAGGGAATTTGTCGTTCCAGTTCGATTCATAGGATGGAGTGAGCTTGTGTCGCTGAAGGAGGCGATGGTATACTGTGGTTAAGGGTAAGAGTTTGTGTGTGAATCTATATGATGGGATTGCAGGGCGATCAGGTAGTCCTATCATTCGATCTTCGGAAGAGATGTAAACAGGGGTGAGGACTTTTCCTTGGACTTGAGATGCTCGGGCCCATGGGTGGGCGCGGAGAGAGAGATGGATAGGGTCTACTTCGAGAGGTACTGCCGAGGAGATTGAAGGACGAGGAAATTGAAAGAGTAGTTTAATGGGCAGGCCGGTCAGGTCTTTAATGGTGAAGTAGGGGGTGTGGGTATGCGCGAGGGGAAATGAATATCCTAGAGCAAGAGTGCACCTCCAAGAGAGGGGTAAGGAGTCCAGAATGGCTTGAAGGGTGCGCTGTTGGGCTGCTGACCAAGACGGAGGTGGGCGAGTGAAGAGGTCCCCGAGGGTGATTCCCTTGGAGAGAAGCCATCGTTCTTGCCTCTCTAGTCCATAAGGATGTCCCGTGTCTTTCAAGATGTGCCTGTTGAAGGCAACATACTCTTGAGAGAGTTCCTCAAAGACTGCTCGTGGAGGCTGGAACTTCGGGTTTGACGCTATAAAGTGCTTGAAAGCTGAGAGCCATTTGGCGTGGATAATGGGGAGTTTTAGTCGTAATATGGAGGGATGTGAGAGAGAGAAGTGACCCTGCTTAGGGAGGTCTTGGGAGAAGAGGAGTGTGTGCTTCCATTGCGCCTCTCTAGGCTGAAGAAAGGAGTAGATCCATTTGGCGGCTTGTGCTTCGATTGAGACAGTCGGCCATTTAACACCTAGACCTCCTTTTGAGGTGGGACAAACTGCAGATGGTACCGAGTAGAGCCTCAGTCCTCTACCATCGCCTTCTTTTGGGGTGTTGGAGGAGAGGAAGTTGAATAGAAGGGTGTTGATTTTTTGGAGGTGGTCTTGTCTTGGAGGGCATACGTAGCTGTAGTAGAGGAACTTAGCATTTAGGTATGCGTTGATTGCTATAGCTTTGGTCTGGACTGGGGCTCGTATTTTCTGCCAGAATGCAACTGATGCTTCAAGACGACGAAGTATTGGGTTCCACGTATGATCAGAGTCAAGGGCTGGGAGGAAAAAGTGGCCAAGAATACGGATAGGGGAATCTGCGAGCTGGAATGGGGAGTTAGCTGGGGGGGGGTGTGGGTACCAATTGGAAGGATGTTTGTCTTGCGATAGTTTATACGGAGTCCTGTGTACCGAGCACATGTTCGGAGGCAGCGGGCGGCAATCTGAACTTCATGCTCAGAGGGGAGGATGAGCGTCATATCATCTGCATAGCCAACGATGAATCTACGAAGATGTGGGACGATTGGGATTCCTTCGAGGTGGTGGCGGAGGAGGTCCGAGATGGGTTCCATCGCACAAATGAAGAGCAAGGGGGCGATGGGGCAGCCTTGTCGTACACCTGAGTGGAGGGTGATGGGGGAGGAGAGGTGCCCATTAATGAGGAATTGCGTCGGAGTATGGTAGTGTAGTGCCTTTATCCACCGGATGAAGGGATCTGGGAAGTCCAAGTGTTGAAGAGCCGCATAAAGGTAATCGCGGTTTAGGGAGTCGTATGCTTTTTCAAAGTCTGTCGCCAAGTAGTAGAGTGGGGAGGAGGTGCGAGTAGACCTGTGGTGAAGGTCATACAGCTGCGAGAGAGCATGCTGAATGTTTCGGCCTGGAACAAAGCCAGTCTGGTCCTGATGGATAATATGCGGGAGTGCCTTTGCCATCCGAGTAGCCAGGAGCTTGGCCAGGATTTTATATTCCACGTTTAAAAGAGAGATTGGCCTGTAGTGTGCTATGTCATAGGGGTCTCCCTTTTTAGGTATTAAGGTGGGTAAAGAAGAGGCAAAGGTTCACACCGATATTTCTTTTCCCGGAGGAGAGACCATATATCCTCGAAAACTAACAAAGCTGCAATATCAGCAATTCGTAGAAAATCAGCGCCATATCCAAACATCGGAACTATCAGAACGCCATATGCAGCCACCATAGGAAAGAAATATCCAAAACGACTGGTGGAATAGCAATGTCGTCACCCCATGGCATATAGTCTTGACATCCTGAAGTCGTTTTCTTGACAAGAACACTCACAAACACGAGGGTTTGTGACTGGTAGAGGGAGGTTTTGTGAGGGATTGCATGGGGGGTCTAAAAAACCCCATGCTTTGGAATGATACCAGCTGGGCCCTGCTACCGCAGGGCCTAACAGGTGTTACATCCTTACGCACATGAGTCCCTCAACTCCACGAGTGGGCATTTCTATCATTATATTTGTGACACACAACGCGTCAACTTCAGGATTTTTACGCTGCTCGGTTGAGGGAATTTTTGCAGCGAGTTAGACCACTTTCTAGAATGGCCGACAGAACTATGACAAACCGTATCGACGTTTGGATACTGTTCGGTCGACTTCTAGATGGCGATGGACTTTTATATGGATTCACATTGATATTCTCGAAATCCCCCGACTTTCTCAAAGCGACCAGTCACAACACGGTGTCTCACGCGTCGCTTGACCCGAACGCCCAAGACCTCACATATGACTCATTCTATTTCTTGCTATTGTATGTATGCGCTTGACAAATTTGACACTTGACATTGAAGCACCCTTAATGCTAAGTACCAAGTATCTAATTGTCCCAGTTCCTTGATTTTTCTCCTGCTTCGTCCAACTAGGAGATAACATCCCTGTGAATCATCCATGTTCTACTTAGTGTAACACTTGGTATGATGGCGTAACGATGCTGAAGGGGCAGCCGATGAGTTAACTATAACGCAACAACTTTGCACGAGTCTTTAGAGCATCTTCACCGTCTAGAAGATTACCGACTTCACAATGACGATGATGAGCAGAGCAAGCGCACTTGGCGACGAGCAGTAGTAACCAGCAAAGGCTCTAGCAACTGTGTGCTGTTAACAACACACAGTCAACGACGCTCTTGGCATGAATGAGGCAACATCCGGAGATTTCACGGTGAATGACGCAACTCCAACAACTTTGACGGCCAATCCCGTGACGGACCCGACGACACCTCGCCTGATGAGAGGCAATGGCCAACAATCTTGCATTAATGATGACTTGTACTAGAAGCTGTCAGGACTTGAGAGCCTCAACACCCATTTTTCCAACGTCTCACCGCGATGATGGATGAGCTTCAGAATGCACACATGCAAGAAGTAGTTCTCACTGAGAGAAACTACTAGCTCTCAAGTGAACCCCTTTGTGCATCTTAAGTACACCCTTGTTGCACCCTAGTTGCATCACAGTTGCGGCCTAGTTGTACCCTAGTTGTGCCCTAGTTGCGACCTAGTTGTACCCTAGTTGTGCTGTAGTTCCGTCCTAGTTGTGCCCTCATTGGGCCCTAGTTGCACCATAGTTACGCCCTAGCTGTGTCCTAGTTGCATCCTAGTTGCATACAAGCTGTACCTAGTAGCGCTTAGTTGTGTCCTAATTGCACCCTCCTTGTGTGTTTGTTGCACCTGAGTTACTCCCTAGTGGCGTCAAAGTAGTGCCCAAGAAGTACTCTAGTTGCACATTAGTTTCTCCCAAGTCGCGCCTTAGTTAGACATAAAATGCACGCTAGTTGTGCCCTAGTTACGCACTCTTTTCTCCCTAATTGTGCCTTAGTTGTATTGAGGTTGTGCCATTGGTACACCGTATTTGTACCCTAGTTACGCCCTAGTAAGGCCCTAATTGCACCCTACTTGCACCCTAGTTGCACTCTTGTTACGTCCTCGTTGGGCCTTAGTTGCGCCAAAGTTGCAAATTAGCTACACCCTGGTTGTGCTTTGGTTTCGTCCAAGTTGCATCCTAGTTGTACCCTAGTTGTGCCCTTGTTGCGTCCTAGTCGTACCCTAGTCGCGCCTTAGTTGCGCTGTAGTTGCGACCTAGTTGCACTCTATTTGAACCCAAGCTGTACCCTAGTAGAGCCCTAATTACGCCCTTGTTGCGCCCTGGTTGCACCCTGAATGCGCCCTGGTTGCGTCCTCGTTGCGGCCTAGTTGCACACTAGTTCTGCCGTAGTTGTACACTATTTGTGCCCTTGTTGTAGCCAAGTTGCACCCATGTTGCACCCAAGTAACACCCAAGTTGCAGCCGGGGTGCGTCCTAGTTATGCCCTAGTTTCTCCCTAGTTTCACACTACTTGTGCCTAGTTGTACCACTTTTGTGCCCTAGTTTCCTCCTAGTTGCACCATAGTTACGGCCTAGTTGCGTCCTTGTTGCATCCATGTTGCGCCTTAGTTGTGCCCTAGGTGCACCCTAGTTGTACCCTAGTTGCGCCCTAGTTGTATCCTTGTTGCCCCTAGTTATGCCCTAGATTTGCCCTTGTTACTTCCTAGTTGTGCCCTAGTAACACCCTAGATACGTCGAAGTTACGCCCTAGTTGTAACCTGGTTGCATCGTAGTTACACTCTGGTTGCGCACTAGTTATGCACTAGTTGTGTCATAGTTATGCCATAGTTGTGCCCTTGATGTGCCCAAGTTGTGCCTTAGTTACGGCCTAGTTGAACCCTACTTATGCCCTAGTTGCGCCCTAGTTGTGTCCTAGTTACTCCCTAGATGCGTCCAAGTAGTGTCCAAGTAGCATCCTAGTTGCGTCCTAGTTGCAACGTATCTGCACCCTAGTTGCACCCTAGTTGTACTTTAGTTACGCCATTATTGCGCCCTTTTTTCATCCTAGTTCCATCCTAGTTGCTCCCAAGTTGTGTCCTAGTTGCACCCTAGTTTCACCCTAGCTACACCCTATGTGTGCCCTTGCTGCACTTTTGTAGCTAGCCAAACTGAATTCTAGATCATGACAAATGAGACCTTGATTTCCTGGAAGAAGTCCCAGTAAGAATAAGTCACCCGGCCCTCCAGTTGTGCCCCAGTTGTGCCCCAGTTACATCTTAATTCCATCCTAGTTGCACCCTAGTTGCACCCCGGTTGCCCTAGTTGCGCACTAGTGCCCTAGTTGCACAATAGGTGCACCATAGTTGCACTCTAGTTGCGTCCTAGTTGCATCATGCCTGTGCATTAGTTGTGTCCTAGCTGTGCCCTAGTTGTGTCCTAGTTGCGTCCTAGGTGCACCTTAGTTGTACCTTAGTTGCACCCTAGTCGCACCCTAGTTGTGGTCCAGGTGCACCCTAGTTGCACCCTAGTTGCATCCTAGTTATGACAAGTTGCACCTAGTTGCGTGGTGGTTACGCCCTAGTTACACCCTAGTTGCGACTTAGTTATGTCCTAGTTGCATCCAAGTAGTGTCAAAGTTGCGCCATAGTTATGTCCTAGTTGTGCCCTAGTTGCGCCTGAGTGATGCTCTAGTTGTGCCCTAGTTGTGCCCTAGTTGTGCCCTAGTTGCGCCCTTATTGCACCCTAGTTGCGCCCTAGTTGCACCCTAGTTGCGCCCTAGCTATGCCCTAGTTGTGGCCTAGTTGCACCCTAGTTGCGCCCTGGTTGACCCCTAGTTGTGTCCTGGCTACGCCCTAGTTGTGCCCTGGTTGCACCCTAGGTGTGCCATTGATGTGCCCTAATTGCGTCCTTGTTATGCCCTTATTTCACCCTAGTTGTGCCCTTGTTTCGTCCTAGTGGCACCCTATTTACGCCCTAGTTGCACCTTTGTTGTGTCCTAGTTGTGCCCGAGTTGCGTCCTAGTTGCGCCCTAGTTGGGTCCTTGTTGTGCCCTAGTTAGGACCTCCTTCACCATAGCTGTGTCCTAGTTATGGCTTAGTTGCGCCCTTGTTGTCCCCTAGTTGCATCCTTGTTGTGCCCTGGCCGTGTCTTAGTTGCACCCTAGTCGTGCCCTAGTTGCGCCCTAGTTGTGCCCTAGTTGCGTTCCAGTTGCACCTTGGTTGTGCCCTAGTTGAAATTAAGGTCCTCCATAGTTGTGCCCTAGTTGCGCCTTAGTTACACCCTAGTTGTGTCCTAGATACGCCATAGTTAAGCCTTAGTTGTACCGAGTTGTGACCTAGTCGTGCCTTGCATACACACTAGTTACGCCGTAGTTGCGCCACATTTGTGTCTGAGTTACGCCTCAGTTGTGCCCGTGTTGCATCCTATTTGTGTACCAGTTGTGACCTATTTGCATACTAGTTGTACCCTAGTTTTGCCCTAGTTGCATGGTAGTTGTACCCTAGTTGCACCCTAGTTGCGCTTAGTTGCACCCTAGTAGTGCCTTGATTCTGCCTAAGTTTTGCCCTAGTTGTGTCCTTGTTGTGGCCTAGTTGCGTCCTTTTGGCCCTGTAGTTGCGCCCTAGGTGCACCATAGTTGCACTCTTGTTATGACCTAGCTATGCCCCAGTTGCGTCCCAGTTGCGCACTAGTATCCTGGTTTTGCCCAAGTTACGTCCTAGTTGCGCCCTGGTTGTGGCCTAGTTGCGCCTCGGTTGCATCCTAGATTTGCCCTTTTTGTGTCCTAATTGCGGCCTAGTTGCGCCCAAGTCGCATCCAAGTTGCGCCCGAGTTGCGCCCTAGTTGTCCCAGTTTCTCCCTAGTTCCGCACTAGTTGTGCCCTAGTTGTACCATAGTTGTGCCTAATTGCATCCTAGTTCCGTCCTAGCTGAACCTTAGTTGAGCTCTGGTTGCACCCTAGTTGCTTTTTGCGTCCAAGGTGCGTCCTAGTTGCACCCAAGATGCGTCACAGTTGCACCCCAGTTGTGCCCTAGTTGCGCCGTAGTTGCGTCCTAGTGTTTCACTACTTGCACCCTAGTTGTTTCCTTGTTACCTCCTAGTTGCGCCCTAGAAACACCCTAGTTGCACCCACGTTGCGTCCAAGTTTCCACCTAGTTGCGCCGTAGTTGCACCCTAGGTGCACCCAAAGTGCACACTAGCTGTGCCCTAGTTACGCCATAATTACCCTAATTGCGCCCTAGTTGCACTTTTTTCAGCCTAGTTCAACCCCAGTTGCGTCCTACTAGGATCCTAGTTGTGCCATAGTTGCGACTTAGTTGTGCCCTGGTTGTACCCTAGTTGTGCCCTGGTTGCACCCTGGTTGTGCCCTAGTTGCACCCTAGTTGCACAGTAATATCGTCCTAGGTGCGCCGTAGTTGTGCCCTAGTTGCGCCTTCATTTTCCCCCAGTTGTGTCATACCTCCGTCCTAGCTGCGCCCTAGTTGTACCCTAGCTGTACATTAGAGGTGCCCTAGTTACACCCTAGTTGCGTCCTACTTTCTACCTAGTTGTGTCCTAGTTGAGCCCTGGTTGTGAACTGGTTGTGCCCTGGTTGTGCCCTAGTTACACCCTAGTTGCGCCCTAGTTGGACCCTAGTTGCGCCATAGTTGCACCTTCATTGTGCCATAGTTGCGCCCTTGTTGCGCCCTTGTTGCACACTAGTTGCACACTAGTTGCACCCTTGTTGCACACTAGTTGCACACTCGTTGTGCCCTAGTTGCGCCCTAGTTGCATACCAGTTGCACCCTAGTTCTACCCTAGTTGCACCTTATGTGCGCCCTACTTTTACACTAGTCGTACACTAGCTGTGTTCTAGTTGCGCACTAGTTGTGCCTAGTTGTGCCTAGTTAATCCCTACTTGCACCCTTGTTGCACCCTCGTTGTTGCCTCAGTTGCGCCATAGTTGTGCCCTAGTTGCACATTGGTTGCACCCTAGTTGTGTCCTAGCTGCACCCTAGTTGTGCCTTAGTTTTGGCCTAGTTGCGCTTTAGTTGCGCCTTAGGTGCACCCAAGTTGTACCCTTTTTGCACCCTGGTTCCACCCTAGGTATGCCCTAGTTTTGCCATACAACTATGTACAACTCCATACAACTCTGTACAACTCCGTACAACACCTTACAACTCCGTATAAATCCATACTACTCTGCACAATTCTGTAAAACTTTGTACAACTCCGTACAACTCCATACACATCTCAAACCTCCAAATAACTCTATAATATTTCGTACAACTTTGTAAAACTCCGTACAACTCCGTACACCTCTGTACACCTCCGTACAACCTTGTACAACTCCGTACAACTCCGTATAAACCCATACAACCCCATACAACTCTGTCAACTATGTATAACTTCTTTAAGCTCTATACAACTGCGTATAACTTTGTACAAGGCCGTACAACTGTGTAAAACTCTGTACAACTTTGTACAACTCAATGCAATGCCATGAAACTCCGTACAATTCCATACAACTCCATAAAACTCCGTGCAACAACTTACAGTGCCATGTAACTCTGTACAACTCCGTACAAGTCCGTACAACTCTCCACAACTATGTGCATCTCCGTACAACTCCATACACATCTTCAACCTCCAAACAACTATGTAATAGTTCGTACAACTTTGAACAACTCCGTACAACTCTGTACAACTCCTTAGAGATCCGCATGACTCAGTACAACAACTCTATAGAGCTCCATGCACCCCGTACACCTCCGTATACACCCATTAACCCCGTACAAATCTGTCAACTCCGTACAACTTCTTTAAACTCTGTACAACTATGTACAGTTCTGTACAACTCCGTACAATTTTGTACGACTATGTACAACTCTGTAGAACCCCGTATAGTTCCATACAACTGCATACCATTCCGTACGATTCTGCACTATTCCATGAAACTTCGTAAAAATGTGTACAACTCTGTGCAACTCTATACAACTGCGTACAACATTGTATACCTCTGCACAACTATGCTCAACTCCGTATGACTCTGTACAACTCAGTTCAACCCCCATACAGCCCCGTACAACTCACAATAACTCTGTACAACCCCATACAACTCTGTAAAGGCCTGTAAAACTCAAGACAACTTCATAAAAATCTGTATTATTCCACACAACTCCGTCAAACTTGTTACAACTCAAAACAACTCCAAAACATTCCCAACAACTCCATACACTACCGTATAGCTCTGCACAACCCGCACAACTTCCTACAGCTCTGTACAACTCCGTACAATTATGTAAAACTCCAAACAAATCTGTTTAACTTTGTAAAACTATGTACAACTTTGAACAACCATGTACAAATCTGTACAATGATGTACGACTCCGTACAAATTTGTTCAACACCTTACAGCTGTGTAAAACTCTGTACGACTCCGTACAACCCGGTACAACTCTAAGTCACTCCATACAACTGTGTAAAACTCCTTACAACTCAGTACAACTTCATACAAATCCGTACAACTTCGTAGAACTCTGAAAAAATCTGTGCAACTCCGTACAATTGAGTACGACTTTTTATAACTCTGTATAACTTCGTACAAATCTGTGCAATTCCGTACAACTCTTTAGAACTCCATATAATCCCTTACAACTCTGTACAACTCTCTGTGATTCTGTACGAAGTCGTTCAACTCTTCAGAACAGCGTAATACTTTGTCAAGTTTTGTAGAACTCCGTACTGCTGTGTACAACTATGTACAACACTATAAAACTCGGTAAAACTCTATAGGAATTTGTACAAATCCGCACAATTCCGTTCATCTCCGTGCACCTCTATACAAATCCGTTAACTCCGTACGAGTCTGTACAACCTTCTACAACTCCATAAAACTCCATTCAACTCCTTGAGGTAAAGTTAATCGACCCGAATTCATACCCTCCACAATAAGTGTATCCAAAAGTGCGTTCATATATCCATGGATTTCTTAACATTCATGAACATGAAGGCATGTGACTAGAGCGCACTTATGTATTCCTTGTAAAACATAGAAGTAGTTCAGGTATTCTTAAGAGATAAAGAAGTTTTTCTCAAACGTCGAGGTTCACTTTTCTGTTCACTTCTCAAGACACTTTTCAGTAAATTGTTTCAAGGGTGAGGTGATTGGTTATATATAAATCCCGTACAGCTCCGTACAACTCCGTACAACTATGAACAACTCGGTACCACTCAGTGCCATTTTGTATGATTCTGTGCAATACTATATCACTCTGTATAAATCAACACCTTCCAGTATAGCTTGATTAAACTTCGAAGAAATCTATATAAATCTACACAACTCCACACACTTACGTACAACTTTGTACAGTGCCGTAGAACTCTGTACAACCGAGTTCAGCCCCGCATAACTACGTACAACTCCGTACAACTATGTCCAACTCTGTTCAACTCTGTATAACTCCGTACAAATCCGTACAACTCTTCACAACTCACTACAACTGCATACAACTCCGAACAAATTTGTTCAACCCCATAAAACTCCGTACAATTTCGTATAAGTATCAACAACTCCGTAAAACTTCGTACAAATCTATACAACTGTGTACAACTCTATAAATCTCCGTACAGCTTTGTACAATCCTTCACAAATCCGTACAGATCCATACAACTCTGTATGACTCCATATAACTCTGCACAACTCCATACGACTTTGTACTGTCAGAAATACTCTCTCCTAGTTACACCCTACTTGCGTCCTAATTGCACCCTAGTTGCACCTCAAATAGGCACAAGCTACGTCCTAGTTGGGCCCTAGTTGTGCCCTAGTTACCCCCTAGTTGTGCCCTAGTTCTTCCTTATTTGCACCCTAGTTGTGCCCTAGTTGCGCCCTAGTGGAGCCCTAGCTGCATCCTACTTATACCCTACTTGCGTCCTAGTTGCACCCTACTTGTACCCTAGTTGCACCCTACTTGTACAATACTTGCGCTTACGTTGAACGCTAATTTCGGCTGAGTTATACCCTACTTGCGCCCTACTTGCACCCTACTTGTGCCATACTTGCGCCCATGTTACGTTCTAGTTCCGGCCTAGTTGTGCCCTTGTTGTGCCTTAGTTGGGCACTAGCTACGTCTTAGTTGTGCCCTATTTGTGCCCTACTTGCGCCGTACTTGCGCCCTACCTGCATCCTAGGTACGTCCTAGTTGTGGACTAGTTACACCCTACTGGCACCCTCCTTGCACCCTAGTTGCACCCTAGTTACGCCATAGTTGCGTCCTACGTGCGCCCTAGTTGTGCCCTAGTTGCGGCTCAGTTGGGTAACGACTGCGCCCTAGTTGCCCCGGAGTTGCCCCTATTTGTGCCCTAGTTGCACCCTAGTCGCGCCTCAGTTTGGCACCGGCTGCGCCCTAGTTGCACCCTAGTTGCGCCATAGTTGTGCCCTATGTGTGCCCTAATTATGCCCTATTTGTACCCTAGTTCCTCCCTACTTGCAGCATAATTGTGCCCTACTTGTGCCCTCGTTTCTCCCCAGTTGCACCCTAGTTGCGCCCTAGTTGCGCCTCAGTTGGACACTAGCTAAACCCTAGTTATACCCTAGTTACACCCTAGTTGCATCCTACTTACGCCTTGCCCGCGCCCTAGTTGTGTCCTAGTTGTACCCTACTTGCTTCCTAGTTGTGCCCTAGTTACACTCTAGTTGCACCCTAATTGCGCCCTAGTTGCGCCCGACTTGCGCCCTTCTTGCGCCCTAGTTGCACCCTACTTGCACCCTAGTTGAGCCCTACCTACGTCCTACTTGTACCATACTCGTGCTCTAGTTGTGCTCTAGTTGCATCCTACTTGCGCCCTACTTGCGCCCTAGCTATGCACTAGTTGCGCCCTATTCTGTCCTAGTTGCACCCTACTTGTGTCCTACTTGCGCCCTAGTTATGCTGTAGCTACACCCTAGTTGCGTCCTAGTTGCGCCGTACTTGCGTCCTCCATATGCTCTAGTTGTGCCCTAGTTGTGCCCTCCATACGCCCTAGTTGCGCCCTAGTTGCGCTGCTATTGGACACTAGCTACGCCCTAGTTGCCCCCTAATTTCTTCCTAGTTGCACCTTAGTTGCATCCTACTTTCGCCCTACTTGCACCCTAGTTGCGCCCTACTTGCGCCCTAGTTGTACCCGACTTGTGCCCTAGTTGTGTCCTAGTTGCGCCTCAGTTGGACACTAGCTATTCCGTAGTTGTACCCTCGTTGCACCTTGCGCCCTAGTTGCACCCTACTTGCGCCCTACGTCTGCCCTAGTTGCATCCTAGTTGCGCCCTACATGCACCCTACTTGTGCCCTACTAGCACCCCAGTTGCGTCCTAGTTGTACCCGACTGCGCCCTACTTGCGCCCTAGTTGTGCCCTACTTCCACGCTAGTTGCGCCCTAGTTGCACCCTACTTGCACCCTATTTGTGTCCTAGTTGCATCCTAGTTGCGTCCTAGTTATACCCTAGTTACGCCCTACTTGCGCCCTACTTGCGTCCTAGTTTCGCACTAGTTACACCCTAGTTGTGACCTAGTTACCCCCTACTTGCGTCCTACTTGCCCCCTGCTTGCCACGTTGTTGCACCCTCGTTGCGCCCTAGATGCGCCCTACTTGTGTTCTAGTTCCGTCCTAGTTGCACTCTACTTGTGACGTACTTGCGTCCCACTTACGCCCTACTTGCGCCCTACTTGTGCCGTAGTTGCACCCTACTTACGTCGTAGTTGCACCCTAGTTGCGCCCTTGTTGTGTCCTAGTTGGGTGTCGGTTAGGCACTTGCTATGTCCTAGTTGCACTCTAGTTTTTCCCTAATTGTGCCCTACTTGTGCCCTACTTTCGCCCTAGTTGTACCCTTATTGCACCCTCATTGCGCCCTAGTTACTACTCAGTTGGGCACTAGCTACATCCTAGTTGCATCCTAGTTGCACCCTAGTTGCACCCTAGTTGCGCCCTAGTTACGTCCTAGTTGCGCCCTAGCTGTACCCTAGTTACGCCCTACTTGCACCCTAGTTGCGCCCTAGTTGCGCCCTAATTGCATCCTACTTGCATCCTGCATACGCCTTACTTGCGCCCCAAGTGTGTCCTAGTTGGGCTCTAGTTGGGCCATGCTTGTGCCTTACTTGCGTCCTACTTGCTCCCTACTTGTGCCCTAGTTGCGCCCTAGTTACGCCCTAGTTGTGCCCTAGTTGCGCCCTACTTGCACCCTACTTGCTTCCACTTGCATCCTACTTGCGCTTCACTTAGGCACTAGCTACATCCTAGTTGTGCCCTAGTTGTGTGCTAGTTACGCCCTAGTTGCGTCCTACTTGTGCGATACTTGCATCCTTGTTCTATGCTACTTGTGCCCTAGTTGTTTCCAATTTGTGGCCTTATTGCCCCCTAGTTATGCCTTGGTTGGGCACTAGCTACGCCCTAGTTGTGCCCTAGTTCCACCCTAGTTGCACCCTAGTTATGCCCTACTTGCACCCTAGTTGCGCCCTAGTTGTATCCGACCTGTGTCTTTGTTGTGCCTACTTGCGCCCTAGCTGTACCCTATTGTGTCCAGATTGCGCCCTACTTGCGCCGTACATGCGCCCTTGTTGCACCATACTTGCGGCCTAGTTGTGCCCTAGTCGCGCCCTAGTCACGCCTGAGTTGCGCCTAAGTTAGGCACTAGCTATGCCCTGCTTGCGCTGTAGTTGTGGCCTAGTTGTGCCCTTATTCTGCCATGCTTTCGCCCTAGTGACACTTTAATTTCGCCCTCGTTGCGCCCTAGCTGTGCCTCAATTGGGCACTCGTTATGTCCTAGTTGCACCCTAGTTGCACCTTAGTTGTACCCCAGTTGCGTCCTAGTTATGCCCTAGTTGTGCCCTAGTTGCGCCCTACCTGCACCCTAGTTGCACCCTAGTTGCGCCCTAGTTGCACCCTACTTGGACCCTACCTGCGCCCTAGTTACATCCTAGTTATGCCCTAGTTATGCCATACTTGTGCCCTACTTGCACCCTATTTGTGCCCTACTTGCTCCCTACTTTCCCTCTAGTTGTGCCCTAGTTGCGCCCTTGTTGTGCCCTAGTTGCGCCCTACTTGCGCCCTACTTTCTTCTACTTGTGCCCTATTTGCGCTTCAGTTAGGCACTAGCTACATCCTAGTTGTGCCCTAGTTGTACGTTAGTTACGTCCTAGTTGCGCCCTATTTGCTCCCTACTTGTGCCCTTGTTCCGTAAAACTTGTGCCCTAGTTGTGTCTGATTTGCAACCTTGTTCCGATTTAGTCGCACCCTAGTTCCGCCCTATTTGCGCCCTGGTTGCACCCTAGTTGCACCCTAGTTGCCCCTACCTGTGTCTTTGTTGTGCCTACTTGCGTCCTAGTTGCACCTTATTTTATCCTGATTGCGCCCTTCTTGCTCCCTACATGCGCCCTTGCTGCACCATACTTGTGGCATAGTTGCGCCCTAGTTGCGCTTATGTTAGGTACTAGCTATGCCCTAGTTGCGCTCTAGTTGTGGCCTAGTTACGTCCTAGTTGTGCCATGCTTTCGCCCTACTTGCGCCCTAGTTGCACCCTAGCTGCGCCCTTGTTGCGCCCTAGTTACTGCTCAATTGGGCACTAGCTACGCCCTAGTTGCACCCTAGTTGCACCCTAGTTGCACCTTAGTTGCGTCCTAGTTGCGCCCTAGTTACGCCCTAATTGCGCACTAGTTGTGTCCTAGTTGCGCCCTACCTACATCCTAGTTACGCCCTAGTTACGCCCTAGTTACACCCTACTTGCACCCTACTTGCGCCCTAGTTGCATCCTAGTTATGCCCTAGTTGTGCCATACTTGCGCCCTACTTGCACCCTACTTGAGCCCTACTTGTGCCCTAGTTGCGCCCTACTTTTGCCCTACTTGCGCTCTAGGTATGCCCTAGTTGTGCCCTAGTTGTGTCCTAGTTGCGCCCTACTTGCGTCGTACTTGAGTCTACTTAAGCCCAAGTTGCATCCTAGTTGCGCCTTAGTTGGGCACTAGCTATGCCCTAGTTACGTCCTACTTGTGCCCTAGTTGTGCCCGACTTGGACCCTAGTTGTCCTCTCGTTGCGCCTCAGTTGGGCATTAGCTACGCCCTAGTTGTGCCCTAGTTGTGCCCTAGTTACGTCCTAGTTGCGCCCTTCTTGTGCCCTACTTGCACCCTCGTTGCACCCTAGTTGGACCTTAGTTTTTTCCTCCTTCCGTCCTACTTGCACCCTAGTCACGTCCTAGTTACACCCTTGTTGCACCCTACTTATGCCCTACTTGCACCCTACTTGCAACCTAGTTGTGCCCTAGTTGCGCCCTTGTTGTGTCCTTGTTACGCCCTACTTGCACTCTAATTGAGTCCTGGTTGCATCCTATTTGCGCCCTACTCGCACCCTACTTGCGCCCTACATGTGCCCTAGTTGCACCATGCTGACGTGCCAGTTGCGCCCTAGTTGCGCCCTAGTTGCACCCTAGTTGCGTCCTAGTTGGGCCATGCTTGCGCTTTACTTGCGTCCTACTTGTGCCCTACTTGTGCCGTAGTTGCAGCCTACTTGCACCCTAATTTCTCCTTATTTGCACCGTAGCTACACCCTAATTGGGCCCTAGTTGTGCCCTAGTTGTGCCCTACTTGCACCCTACTTGCTTCTACTTGCGTCCTAGTTGCGCTTCTGTTAGGTACTAGCTATGTCCTAGTTGTGCCCTAGTTGTACAATAGTTGCACCTAGTTGCGCCCTACTTGCGCCCTTGTTTTGTAATACTTGTGCCCTAGTTGCGTCCGATTTACGGCCTTTTTGCCCCCTAGTTACGCCTTGATTGGACACTAGCTACGACCTAGTTGCGCCCTAGTTCCGCACTAGTTGCACCCTAGTTCTGCCCTACTTGCGCCCTGGTTGCCCCCTAATTACGCCCTAGTTGCACCCTACCTGTGTCTTTTTTGTGCCTACTTACGTCCTAGTTGTACCCTAGTGTGTCCTGATTGCACCCTTCTTGTGCCCTACATGCGCCCTTGTTGCACCATACTTGCGGCCAAGTTCCGTCCTAGTTGCGCCTAAGTTAGGCACTAGCTATGCCCTAGTTGCGCTCTAGTTGTGGCCTAGTTGCGCCCTAGTTGTGCCATGCTTTTGCCCTACTTGCGCCCTATTTGCACCCGAGTTATGTCCTCATTGCGCCCTAGTTGCGCCTCAATTGGGCACTAGCTACGCCCTAGTTACACCCCAGGTGCACCTTACTTGCGCCCTATTTGCACCCTAGTTACGCCCTAGTTGCGCCCTAGTTGCACCCTAGTTGCGCCCTACCTGCACCCTAGTTGTGCCCTAGTTATGCTGTAGTTGCACCCTACTTGCATCCTACTTGCGCCTTAGTTGCGTCCTAGTTATGCCCTAGTTGTGCCATACTTGCGTCCTACTTACACCCTACTTGTGCCCTACTTGCGCCCTAGTTGCGCCCTACTTTTGCCCTACTTGCGCTCTAGTTACTACCTAGTTGCACCCTAGTTGTGCCCTAGTTGCACCCTACTTGCACCGTACTTGCTTCTACTTGCACCCAAGTTGCGCCTTTGTTGCACTTGAGTTGGGCACTAGTTATGTCCTAGTTGTGCCCTAGTTGCGACCTAGTTGCGTCCTACTTGCACCCTACTTGCGCCCTACTTGCGTCCTAGTTACATCCTACTTGTGCCCTAGTTGCGCTCGACTTGGACCCTAGTTGCCCCCTCTTTGCGCCTCAGTTGGGTATTAGCTATTCCCTTGTTGTGCCCTAGTTATGCCCTAGTTACGCCCTAGTTGCGCCCTTCTTGCGCCTTAGTCGCGCCCTAGTTGGACCCTAGTTGTGTCCTCCTTGCGTCCTACTTGCGCCCTAATTACGCCCTAGTTGCACCCTTGTTACACCCTTCTTGCACCCTTATTACGCCCTACTTACACCTCAGTTACAACCTAGTTACGTCCTAGTTGCGCCCTAGTTATGTCCTTGTTCCGCCCTACTTTGCTCTAGTTGAGTCCTAGTTGTGTCCTAATTTCACCCTACTCGCACCCTACTTGCGCCCTACATGTGCCCTAGTTACGCCATACGTGTGCCCCAGTTGCGCCCTAGTTGCACCCTAGTTGCGCCCTATTTGCGTCTCAGTTGGGCACTAGCTTCGTCCTAGTTGCGCCCTAGTTGCGCCCTATTTGCACCCTACTTACATCCTACTTGCGCCTTAGTTGCACCCTACTTGCACCCTAGCTACCCCCTAGTTGCGCCCTAGTTGCATCTTAGTTGCACCCTACTTGCGCCCCACTTGCACCCTACTTGCACCCTAGTTGCATCATAGTTGCACCCTAATTACGCCTCAGTTTGGCACTAGCTACACACTAGTTGCACCCAAGTTGCACCCTAGTTGTGCCTTAGTTATGCAATAGTTGCGGCCTAGTTACGCCTACTTGTGCCCTACTTGCGCCCTATTTGCGCCCTAGTTGCATCCTAAGTGCGCCCTACTTGCGCCCTACTTGCACCCTAGTTGCGCCCTACTTGCATCCTAGTTGTAACCTAGTTGGGTCCTAGTTGTGCCTTACTTGTGCTCTCATTGCGCCCTAGTTGTGCCCGAGGTGCACCATACTTGCGTCCCACTTACACCCTTATTGAGCCCTTGTTACACCCTACTCGAATCCTACTTGCGCCCTAGTTGTGCCCTGGTGACACCCTAGTTGTGCCCTATTTTTGCCCCCTTTTCCCCCTACTTGCGCCCTACTTGTGCCCTAGTTGCGCCCTAGTTTCCCCTGAGCTGGGCACTAGCTATGCCCTAGTTGCACGCTAGTTGCATCCTAGTTGCGCCCTACTTGTGTCCTACTTGCGCCTTTCTTGGGTCCTTGTTGCACCCTACTTGCGCTCTAGTTGAGCCCGACTTGGACCCTAGTTTCACCCTAGTTGTGCCTCAGTTGGACACTAGCTACGCCCTAGTTGCACCCTTGTTCCGTCCTATTTGTGCCCTAGTTATATCCTACAATCGCCCTACTTGCGCCTTAGTTGCGCCCTAGTTGCGCCCTAGTTGTGCGCTACTTATGCCCTACTTGTGTCCTAGTCGCGTCCTAGTTGCGCCCAACTTGCGTCATACTTGCGCCCAACTAACGTCCTACTTGTGCCCTACTTCCTCCCTTCATGCACCGTGGTTGCGCCATGCTTGCACCCTAGTTGTACCCTAGTTGTACCCTATTTACGCCCTAGTTGCGCCCTAGTTGTGCCCTAGTTGCGCCCTAGTTGTGCCTCAGTTGGGCACTAGCTACATCCTAGTTGTGCCCTAGTTGCGTCCTATTTGCGCCCTACTTGCGCCCTATGTGGGTCCTACTTGTGCCCTCGTTGCGCCCTATTTGCACCCAACTTGCACTCTAGTTTTGTCCTATTTGTGCCTTAGCTGTGTCCTACTTGCGTCCTACTCGTGCCTTACTTGCACCTTAATTGCGCCCTAGTTGTGCTTCACTTTGTCACTAGCTACATCTAGTTGCGTCCTACTTGCGCCCTAGTTGCGTCCTACTCGCGCCCTAGTTGTGCCCTACTTGCTCCCTGGTTACACTCGACTTACTCCCGTATTGTCCCCTAGTTGCCTCTCAGTTGGACACTGGCTACTCCCTAGTTGTGCCCTAGTTGCGTCCTAGGTGTGTACTAGTTGTGCCCTTGTTGTACCCAACTTGCGTCCTAGTTGTGTCATGGTTGCGTCCTAGATTCGCCCTACTTGCGCCTTACTAGTGCCCTAGTTGCGCCCTAGTTGTGCCCTACTTGTTCCCTAGTTGCGCCCTACATGCATCCCAGCTACGCCCTATTTGTGCTCTACTTGCGTCCTACTTGCGCCCTACTTGCGCCCTATTTGCGTCCTAGTTGCGCCCTAGTTACGCCTTAGTTGCCCCCTAGATGCACCCTACTTGCGCCGTGATTACGTCCTCGTTGTGCCGTTATTACACCCTAGTTGCGACCTAGTTTTTCCGTACTTGCGCTCTACTTGCACCCTCATTGTGCTGTTGCCCCCTAGGGCGCAACTAGGGCGTATTACGCCCTAGTTACGCCCTAGATGCGTCCTACTTGCGCCCTACTTGGACCATACTTGTACCGTAGTTACGTCATAGTTGTACCCTACTTACGCGCTATATGCGCCCTACG
This sequence comes from Penium margaritaceum, assembly GCA_023375785.1. NCBI lineage: Eukaryota > Viridiplantae > Streptophyta > Zygnematophyceae > Desmidiales > Peniaceae > Penium > Penium margaritaceum. Next base: position 73,052 of record SZWC01005898.1, read on the forward strand.
TAAGCCATAATTGCATCCTACTTGCACTCAAGTTGGGCCCTACTTGCACCCTTGATATGCCCTGTTTGCGCTCTAGTTGCGTCCTAGTTGTGCCTCAGTTGGACACTAGCTACGTGCTAGTTGTGCCATACTTACACCCTAGTTGTGCCCTTCTAGCATCCTACTTGCGCCCTACTTGCGCCCTTGTTCTGCCTCAGCTGGACACTAGATACGCCCTAGTTACACCCTAGTTGAACCCTATTTGCGCCCTAGTTGCCCCTTTTTACGCCCTAGTTGTACCCTATTTGCGTCCTACTTACACCTTAGTTGCACAATTTTTGCGTCCTAGTTGCGCCCAACTTGTGCTCTACTTGCGCCCTACTTGTGCCCTAGTTGCGCCCTAGTTGTGTCCAAGATGCGCCATACTTGCTCCCTACTTGTGCTTTAGTTGGGTCCTAGCTTCACCCTACGTCCGTCCTACTTGCGCCGTACTTGGGCCCTAGTTGCTTCCTAGTTGAGCCCTAGTTGCACCATAATCGTGCCCTACTTGCACCCTACTTTGCTCTACTTGCACCCTAGTTGCGCCCTAGTTGCGCCCGAGTTGGCCACTAGCTACTCCCTAGTTGCGCCCTAGTTGTGCCCGAGTTGGCCACTAGCTACTCCCTAGTTGCGCCGTAGTTGCGCCCTACTTGTGCCCTAGTTGCACCCTAGTTGCGCCCTACTTGTCCCCCACTTGTGCCCTAGTTTCGCCCGACTTGCGTCCTAGTTGCGCCCGACTTGCGCCCTAGTTGTCCCCTAGTTGCGCCTCAGTTGGACACTAGCTACCCCCTAGATGCGCCCTAGTTGTGTCCTAGTTGTACCCTAGTTGTCCCCTACTTGTGCCCAACTTGCATCCTAGTTGCACCCTAGTTGTACCCTATTTGCGCCCTACTTGCATCCTAGTTGCGCCCTCATTGCGTCCTCGTTGCATCCTACTTGCATCCTACTTGCGCCCCACTTGCACCCTAGTTGCACCCTAGTTCTGTCCTTGTTGGACCCTACTTGTGCCCTAGTTGCACCCTACTTGCGCCCTAGTTGCGTTGAACTTGCGTCCCACTTGCGCCCTGCTTGCGCCCTACTTGCGCCATGCTTGCGACCTACATGCGTCCTAGTTACGCCATACTTGCGTCCTAGTTGTACCCTAGTTGCACCCTAGTTGCGCCCTAGTTGCGTCCTAGTTGCACCTTAGTTGGACACTAGCTAAGCCAGAGTTGCACCCTAGTTGTGTCCTATTTGCGTCCTAGTTGGCCCTACTTGCACCCTACTTGCGTCGTAGCTGCGCCCTACTTACGCCCTACTTAAACCCTACTTGCACCCTACTTGTGCCCTAGTTGCACCCTACTTGTGCCCTAGTTACGACCTACTTGTGCTCTACTTGCGCCCTACTTGCGCCCTAGTTGTACCCTAGTTGTGCCCTAGTTGTGCCCTAGCTGCACCCTAGTTGCGCCCTAGTTGGGCCTCAGTTGGGCACTAGCTACACCCTAGTTGTGACCTATGTCCACCCTAGTTGTTCCTACTTGCACCCTACTTGCACCCTACTTGCACCCTAGTTGTGCCTTATTTGGGCCTTAAATGTTTCCTACTTGCGCCCTACTTGCTTCCTACTTGCGCCCTACTTGCACCCTACTTGCGACCTACTTGCATCCTAGTTATGCTCTACTTGCATCCTACTTGCACCGTAGTTGCACCCTAGTTGTACCCTAGTTGTGCCTCAGTTGGACACTAGCTACGTCCTAGTTGCGTCCTAGTTGCACCTTACTTGCGTCATAATTGCGCCCTACTTTGGCCAAGTTACGCCATAGTTGAGCCCTTGTTGTGCTATAGTTGTGCCTTAGTTGGACACTAGCTATGCCCTAGTTGTACCCTAGTCGCGTCCTAGTTGAACCCTTGTTACGGCCTAATTGCGTCCTACTTGCACCCTAATTGAACCCTAGTTGCGCTTTAGTTGCGACCTATTCACGACCTACTCGAGCCATACTTGCGCCCTAGTTGTGCCCTACTTGCACCCTAGTTGCGCCATACTTGTGTCCTACTTGTGCTCTACTTGCGCCCTAGTTGTACCCTACTTGCGTTCTCCTTGCGCTCTAGTTGTGCCCTAGTTGTGCCCTAGTTACGTCCTACTTGCGCCCTACTTGCGCACTATCTGCGCCCTAGTTGTGCCCTAGTTTTGCCCAAGATAGGCACTAGTTATGTCCTATTTACGCCATTGTTGCATCCAAGTTGCGCCCAAGTTGTGCCCTACTTGCACCCTACTTGAGCCCTAGTTGCGCCCTACTCACGCCCTAGTTGCGCCAGACATGCGCCCTAGTTGCCCCCTAGTTAGGCCTAAGTTGGGCACTAGCTACGCCCTAGTTTCTCACTAGTTGCACCCTAGTTGCGGTCTAGCTACGCCATACTTTTGCCTTACTTGTTCCCTAGTTGTGCCCTAGTTGTGCCCTACTTGCGTCCTATTTGCGCCCTAGTTGTGTCCTACTTGCATCCTATTTTCGCCCTACTTGCGCCCTAGTTGCAACCAAGTTATGCCCTAGTTGCACCCTACTTGTGCCCTAGTTGCGGCCTACTTGCGTCCTAGTTGCGTCCTACTTGCGTCCTACTTGCACCCTACTTGCGCCCTACATACGCCCTAGTTGTGCCATACTTGCACCCTAGTTGCTCCCTAGTTACATCCTAGCTGCGCCCTAGTTACGTCTCTGTTGCACACTAGCTAAACCCTAGTTGTGCACTAGTTGCGCCATGATTGTGCCCTAGTTGCACCCTAGTTATGCAGTAGTTGCACCCTAGTTGCGCCTGATTTGTACCCTAATTTTGTCCTACTTGCAACCTACTTACGCCCTCGTTGTGCCCTACTTGCGCCCTGCTTGCGCCCGAGTTGCGCGCTAGTTGCATCCTACTTGCGCCCTAATTTTGCCCTACTTGTGCCCTAGTTGTGCCCTAGTTGGACCCTAGTTGTGCCCTAGTTGCGCCTTAGTTGGGTACTAGCTACACCCTATTTGCACCCTAGTTACGCCCTAGTTGCATCCTAGTTACACCCTAGTTGCGTCCTACTTGCGCCTACTTGTGCCCTACTTGAGCCCTAGTTGCGCCCTTCTTGTGTCCTATTTACGCCCTACATGCAGCCTAGTTGCACCCTAGTTGCATCCTAGTTGGACCCTACTTGCACCCCTGTTACGCCATACTTGCACTCTACTTGTGCCCTACTTGCGCCATACGTTTTCCCTAGTTGCACCCAAGTTGCATCCTACTTATGCCCTACTTGCCCGGAACTTGTGCTCTACTTGAGCCCAAGTTGCCCTACTTTTGCCCTAGTTGCACCCTAATGCACCTCTGTTGGGCTCTAGCTATGCCCTAGTTGTGTCCTAGTTGTGCCCTAGCTGCATCCTAGATGCATCATAATTGCTCTCTAGTTGAGCCCTACTTGCGCCCTAGTTGCACCCTAGCTGCGCCCCCGTTGTGCCTCAGTTGGGCACTAGCTAAGCCCTAGTTGCACCATTCTTGTGCCATATTTGCGCCCTACTTATGCCATACTCGTACCAATGTTGCGTCTTAGTTGCGGCCTAGTTGCGTCCTTGTTGTGCATCAGTTGAGCAGTAGCTACGCCCTAGTTACATCCTAGTTATGTCCTAGTTGCGCCCTAGTGTTCCATATTTGCATCCTAGTTTCGCACTACTTGTGCCCTTCTTGCGCCCTACTTGCGCCCTACGTGTCTCCTTGTTGTGTCCTAGTTGTGCCCTATTTGCACCCAACTTGTGCCCTAAATACGCCCTACCTGCGTCCTAGTTGTGCCCTAGTTGCTTACCAGTTGCGTCCTACTTGCGTCCTACTTGTACCCTTGTGCCCTAGTTTCGCCCTACTTGCGCCCTACTTGCATGCTAGTTACGCTCTACTTGCATTCTAGCTGTGCCCTAGTTGCTCCTCAGTTGGGCAACAGCCACGCCCTAGTTACGCCCTAGTTGCACCCTAGTTGCGCCCTAGTTGTGACCTATTCGTGCCCTAGTTGCACCCTACTTGCGCCCTAGTTGCGTCCTAATTACACCTCATTGGGCACTAGCTATGCCCTAGTTGTGCCCTAGTTGCGTAATAGTTAAGCCCTATGTGCACCCTACTTTCGCCCTATTTGTGCCCTAGTTGCACCCTACTTGCGTCCTAGTTGCACCCAACTTACGCCCTCATTGCCCCCTTGTTGCACCCTTGTTGCATCCTGGTTACGCCTTAGTTGGGTACTAGCTACGCCCTAGTTACAACGTAGTTGTGCCCTAGTTTAGTAATAGTTGTGTCCTACTTGTGCCCTAGCTGCGGCCTACTTGCGCCCTACTTCTTCCTGGTTGCACACTAGTTTTGCCCTAGTTGTGCCTCGGTTGGGTACTAGCTACGTCCTTGTTGTGCCCTAGTTGCGCTCAAGTTGCGCCCTACTTGCGCCCTAGTTATGCCCTACCTACGCACTTCTTGCGCCCTAGTTGCGCCCTAGTCGCGTCTCAATTGGGCACTAGCTGCGCCCTAGTTGCGCCCTAGTTGTACCCTAGTTGTGCCCTAGTTGTGCCCTGGTTGCAACCCAGTTGTGTTGAGTTGCGCCAGAATTGCGTCCTAGTTGCGTCCTACTTGCGCTCTAGTTGCACCCTACTTGCGCCCTACTTGCACCCAAGTTGCGGCTCAGCTGGACACTAGCTACATCCTAGTTACGTCCTAGTTGCGCCCTCGTTGTGCTCTGGTTGTGCCCTACTTGCACCCTAGTTGAGCCCTAGTTGCGCCCTACTTACGCCCTAGGTGCACCCTACTTGTGCCCTAAATATGCCATAGTTGCGCCCTAGTTGCGCCCTAGTTGCACCCTATTTACGTCCTACTTAAGCCCCACTTGTGCCCTAGTTGAGTCCTAGTTATACCATACTTGCACCTTACATGCCCGCTTCTTGCGCTCTAGCTGTGCCCTAGTTGCGCCCTACTTGTGTCCTACAAGTGCCCTAGTTATGCCCTACTTGCACTCTCGTTGCGCCGTGGTTGCACCTCAGTTGGGCACGTGTTATGCCTTAGTTGTGTCCAAGTTCCATCCTACTTGTACCCTATTTGCATGCTATTTGCGCCCTAGTTGCGTCCTACTTGCACCCTAGATGCGCCCTACTTGCACCCTACCAGCTCCCTAATTGTGCCATAGTTGCACCCTACTTGCTCCATAGTTGCACCCTAGTTTCACCCTTGTTGCATCCTACTTGTGTCCTACTTGTGTCGCCTTTAAACCATGGTTACATCCTAGTTGCGCCCTCGTTGTGCCCTAGTGGCGCCCTACTTGTGCCCTACTTGCGCCCTCTTGCACTCTAGTTACGTCCTAGTTGCGACCTCATTGCGACCTACTTGCGCCCTTCTTACGCCCTTCTTGTATCCTTGTTGCTCCCTAGTTGTGTCCTAGATGCGCCCTATTTACGTCCTAGTGGCACCCTACTTGCTCCCAAGTTGCACCCTAGTTACACCCTACTTGCACCCTAGTTGCGCCCTACTTTTCCCTACTTGCACCCTAGTTGCACCCTACTTGCTCCCTAGTTGCGCCCTAGTTGCGGCCTAGTTGCACCCTATTTGTGCCTCAGTCGGGCACTAGCTACGCCCTAGTTGCGCCCTTTTTGTACCCTAGTTGCGCCCTACTTGCACCCTACATGCACCCTCATTGCACCATAGTTGCGCCCTAGTTGCGCCCTAGTTGGGCACTAGTTACGCCCTAGATGCACCCTAGTTGCATCCTAGTTGCGTCCTAGTTTGGCCCTAGTTGTGCCTTAGTTGCGCCCTAGTTGTACCCTACTTGCGCCCTACTTGCGCCCTAGTTGCAACCTATTTTCAACCTAGTAGTTCTTTTAGTTGCGCACTACTTGCACCTTACTTGCACCCTAGTTGCACCCTAGTTGTGCCCTAGTTGTGCCCTACTTGCGCCCTACTTGGGCCCGAGTTGCGTCCTAGTTGTGCCCTAGTTGCACCATACTTACGTCCTACTTGCGCCCTACTTGCGTCCTAGTAGCGCCCTAGTTGCGCCCTAGTTATGCCCTAGTTGCACCCTTCTTGCGCCTTAGTTGTGCCCTAGGTACACCCTAGTTGCGCTTCAATTACGCACTAGCTATGCCCGTGTTGCCCCCTAGTTGTACCCCAGTTGTGCCCTCATCACACCATACTTGCACCCTACTTGCGTCTTAGTTGTGCCCTAGTTGCGGCCCAGTTACATCGTAGTTACGTCTTACTTGCGTCCTACTTACGCCCTAGTTGTACCCTAGTTGCATCCTAGTTGCGCCCTACTTGCGCCCTACTTGCGCCCAAGTTGCATCCTGGTTGCGCCCTAGTGGCGTCCTAGTTCCACACTACTCGCGGCCTACTTTCCCCCTAGTTGTGCCCTAGTTGTACCCTTCTTGTGCCCTTGTTGAGCCCTAGTTACACCCTAATTACGCCCTACTTGTCCCCTACTTGCACCCTACTTGTTCCCTAGTTGTTCCCTCGTGTCACCTAGTTGTGTCCTACTCGCACCCTCCTTGCACGCTAGTTGCGCCCTAGTTGCGCCCTAGTTGGACCCTACTTGCACTGTAGTTGCACCCTACTTGCACCCTAGTTGTGCCCTACTAGCGCCCTACTTTCACCCTAGTTACACCCTAGTTGCGTACTGGTTACGCCCTACTTGCCCCGTACTTGTGCTCTTCTTGCGCCCAAGATATCCTACTTGCGCCCTAGTTGCACCCTAATGCACCTCTGTTTGGCACTAGTTACGTCCTAGTTGCGTCCTAGTTGCACCATAGTTCCGCCATTATTGCTCCCTAGATGCACCCTACTTGAGCCCTAGTTGCGCCCTGCTTGTACCCTAGTTGCACCCTAGTTGTGTCCCAGTTGTACCTCAGTTGGACATTAGCTACGCCCTTGTTGTGCCCTAGTTGCGCCCTAAATGTGCCATAGTTGCGCCATACTTACACCCTACTTACGCCATACTTGCGCCCATGTTGCGTTCTAGTTGTGTCCTTGTTGCGCCTCAGTTGAACACTAGCTATGCCCTAGTTGCATCCTAGTTGTACTGTAGTTGAGCCCTAGTTGCGCCCTAGTGTGCCCTAGTTGCGTCCCAGTTATGCACTACTTGTGTCCTCCTTACGCCCTAGTTGCGTCCTAGTTGTACTCTAGTTGTGCCCTATTTGTGTCCTACTTGCACCCTACTTGCACCCTAGTTGTGTCCTAGTTGTGCCCTAGTTGTGCCCTACTTGCACCCTACTTCCACCCTACCTACATCCTAGTTGCGCCCTAGTTACGCACTAGTTGTGCCTACTTTCTTCCTACTTGCGCCCTAGTTGTGCCCTAGTTGTGCCCTACTTGTTCCCTACTTGTGCCCTACTTGCGCTCTACTTGCACCCTAGTTGCACCCTAGTTGCGCCTCAGTTGGGCGAAAGCAACGCCCTAGTTGCGCCCTAGTTGCACCCTAGTTGTGCCCTGGTTGTGACCTATTTGTACCCTTGTTACGCCCTACTTGCGCCCTAGTTGTGCCCTAATTGCGCCTCATTTGGACACTAGCCATGCTCTAGTTGCGCCCTAGTTGAATCCTAGTTGCACCCTACTTGTGCCCTAGTTGTGCCCAACTTACGACCTAGTTGCCCCCTAGTTGCGCTCTGGTTGTGTGCTAATTGTGTCTCAGTTGGACACTAGCCATGCCCTAGTTACAACCTAGTTGTGCCCTAGTTGCGCCATAGTTGTGTCCTACTTGCGCCCTAGTTATGCCCTACTTGTTCCTGGTTGCACTATAGTTGTGCCTTAGTTGCGCCTCGTTTGGTCACTAGCTACGCCCTAGTTGTGCCCTAGTTGTGCCCTAGTTGCGCTCTAGTTGTGTCCTTCCATACGCCCTAGTTGCACCCTACCTACACACTTCTTGAGCCCTAGTTGTGCCCTCGTCACGTCTCTGTTGGACACTAGCTAGGCCCTAGTTGCGCCATAGTTGTGCCCTAGTTGCACCCTAGTTGTGCCCTAGCTATGCCCTAGTTGTACCCAAGTTGCGCCATACTTGCGCCCCAGTTGCGCCCTAGTTGCGTCCTACTTGCGTCCTAGTTGCACCCTAGTTGCGCCTCAAATGGGCACTAGCTACGTCGTAGTTATGCCCTAGTTGCGCCCTTGTTTCACTCAATTTGTGCCCTACGTGCGCCCTATTTGAGCCCTAGTTGCGCCCTACTTGTGCCCTAAATATGCCATAGTTGGGCCCAAGTTACACCCTAGTTGCACTCTACTTGCGCTCTACTTGCGTCCTAGTTGCGCCCTACCTACGCACTTCTTGCGTCCTAGTTGGGTCCTAGTCGCGTCTCAGTTGGACACTAGCTACGACCTAGTTGCGCCCTAGTTGTGCCCTAGTTGCGCCCTAGTTGTGCCCTAGTTGCGACCTAGTTGTACCGTAGTTGCACCATACTTGCGCCCTAGTTTCGCCCTACTTGCGCCCTAGTTGCACCCTAGTTGCGCCCTAGTTGTGCCTCAGTTCGGCACTAGCTACATCCTCGTTATGCCCTAGTTGCACCCTTGTTGCGCTCTAGTTGTGCCCTACTTGTGCCCTAGTTGAGCCCTAGTTGCGCCCTAGTTGCTCCCTAGCTACGTCCTAGTTGCGCCATTCTTGCGCCCTAAATATGCCATAGTTGCGCCCTAGTTGTATCCTAGTTGTACCCTTCTTGCGCCCTACTTAAGCCCTATTTGTGCCCTAGTTGCGCCTTAGTTGCGCAATACTTGCGCCCTACATGCCCCCTACTTACGCTCTAGTTGCGGCCTAGCTGCGCCCTACTTGTGTCCTACTTGCACCCCAGTTATGCCCTAGTTGTGCCCTAGTTGCGCCGTAGTTACACCTCAGTTGGGCACGTGCGCTGCCCTAGTTGTGCCCTAGTGGCACCCTACTTGTGTCCTACTTGCGTCCTAATTGCGCCTTAGTTACATCATAGTTGCACCCTAGATGTGCCCTACTTGCGTCCTACTAGCGCCCTACTAGCGCCCTAGTTACGCCATAGTTGTGCCCTAGTTGCACCCTAGTTGCGCCCTACTTGTGCCCTACTTGCGTCCTAGTTGAATCCTAGTTGTGTCCTACTTGCGCCCTACTTGCGCCTACTTGCCCCCTACTTGCGCCCTAGTTGCACCTTAGTTGCACCCTAGTTGCACCCTAGTTGTGCCTCAGTTGGGCAATAGCTACGCCCTAGTTGCGCGCTACTTGCAACCTAGTTGCGCCCTACTTGCGCCCTACTTGCGACCTTCTTCTGCCTTAGTTGTGCCCTCGTTATGCCCTAGTTGCGCCTCAGTTGGACAGTAGTTGCACCCTAGTTGCACCCTATTTGCACCATAGTTGTACCATAGTTGTGCCCTAGTTGCGCCCTACTTGTGCTCTACTTGCGCCCTGCTTGTGCCCTATTTTCACCCTACTTGCACTGTAGTTGCGCCGTAGTTGCACCCTAGTTACGCCATACTTATGCCCTACTTGCGCCCTCCTTGCACCCTAGTTGTACCCTAGTTGCGCCCTACTTGCACCCTAACTTTTCCCTACGTGGACCCTAGTTGCGCCCTTGTTGCGCCCTAGTTGCGTACTAGTTGCATCCTACTTACGCCCTACTTTCGTCCTACTTGCGCCCTCGTTGCCTTCATTGTTGCACCTCTGTTGGGCACTAACTACGCCCTAGTCCCGCCTTAGTCGCGCCTTAGTTGCACCCTTGTTGCGCCCTACTTGCGCCCTACTTTCGCACTAGTTGCACCCTACTTGTACCCTAGTTGCGCCCGACCTGCTCCCTAGTTGCCCCCTATTTGCGCCTCAGTTGGGCATTGGCTAAGTGCTGATTGCGCCCTAGTTACGTCCTGGTTGCGTCCTAATTGCACCCTAGTTGCGCCCTAGTTGCGCCCTAGGTGCGTCCTACTTGCGTCCTATTTGCGCCATACTTGTGTCCTACGTGCGCCCTACTTGTGTCCTAGTTGCGTCGGAGTTGTGCCTGAGTTGGACACTCGCTACACCCTAGTTGCGTCCTACTTGTGCACTAGTTGCGCCCTACTTGCGCCCCACTTGCGCCTTACTTGGCCCATACTTGCACTCTAGTTACACCCTTGTTCTGCTCTAGTTGCACCTCAGTTGAGCACTTACTATATCCTACTTGCACCCTAGTTGCGTCTTGGTTGCGCCCATGTTGCGCCCTAGTTTTTCCCTAGTTACACCCTAGTTGCGCCCTACTTGCACCCTTCTTGGGTCCTATTTGCGCCCTACTTGCGCCCTAGTTGCGCCCTAGTTGTGCCCTATTTGTGCCCTAGTTGCATCCTAGTTGCACCCTAGTTGTGTCCTAGTTGCACCATACTTGCGCCCTAGTTGTGCCCTAGTGCGCCCTAGTTGCGCCCTACTTGCATCCTACTTGGGCCCTAGCTGCACCCTAGTTGTGCCCTAGTTACGCCCTAGTTGCGCCCTACTTGCGTCCTACTTTAACCCTATTTGCACCCTAGTTGCGTCCTTGTTGCACCTTTGTTGGGCGGTAGCTTCGCCCTAGTTGCACCCTAGTTGTGTCCTAGTTGCACCCTAGTTTCGCCCTACTTGCACCCTAGTTGCACCCTACTTGCGCCCTAGTTTCACCTGACTTGCACCCACTAGCTACGCACTAGTTGTACCGTAATTGCGCCCGAGTTACACCCTACTTGTATACTACTTGCGCCCTACTTGCGCCCTAGTTGCATCCTAGTTGTGCCCTAGTTGTGCCCGAATTGCACCGTATTTGCGCCCTAGTTGCACCCTAGTTGCATCCTCCTTGCAACCTACTTGCGCCTTACTTGCACCCTAGTTGCACCCTAGTTACACCCTACTTGTGCCCTTGTTGCGTCCTACTTGCGCCCTAGTTACACCCTAGTTGCATCCTACTTACGCCCGAGTTGCACCTGACTTACGCCCTATATGCGCCCTACTTGTGCCATACTTGCGCCCTAGTTGCGCCCTAGTTGCCCCCTAGTTGCACCCTAGTTGTGCCTTAGTTGGGAACTGGCTACGCCACAGTTGCACCCTAGTTGTGCCCTATTTGTATCCTACTTGCGTCCTACTTGCGCCCTAGTTACACCCTAGTTGCACCTTACTTGCGCCCTACTTGCGCCCTAGTTACACCCTAGTTGCGTCATACTTGCGCCCTACTTGCGCACTACGTGCGCCCTAGTTCCGCCCTAATTACGCCCTAGTTCTGCCTTAGTTGGGCACTTGCTAGACTCTAGGTGTGACCTAGTTGCGTCCTATTTGCGCCCGAGTTACGCTCTACTTGTACCAAAGTTGCGCCCCCTTGTGCCATACTTGCGCCCTAGTTGCGCCCTTGTTGTGCCCTAGTTGCGCCCTAGTTGCACCCTATTTGTGTCCTACTTGCGCCCTACTTGTGCCCTAATTGCACCCTAGTTGCACCCTCGTTCTGCCCTACTTGCATCCTAGTTGCACCGTACTTGCGCCCTAGTTGCGTCCTACTTGCGCCCTAGTTGCACCCTACGTGTGCCCTACTTGCGCCCTATTTGTGCACTAGTTGCGCCCTAGTTGCATCCTAGTTGCGCCCTACTTGCGCCCTAGTTGTGCCCTAGTTGCACCCAAGTTGCGACCTAGTTGTGCCCTACTTGCGCCCAACTAGCGCCGTACATGCACCCTTTTTGAGACCTAGTTGCGCCCTAGATGCGCCGTACTTGCACCCCACTTGTGCCCTAGGTGCGCCTTAGTTGAGCCATACTTGCACCCATCTTGCGTCCTACTTGAGCACTACTTGTGCCTTTCTTGTACCCTAGTTACGCCTTACGTACGGCCTAGTTGCGCCCTAGTTGCATCCTAGTTGCGTTCTAGTTGTGCCTTAGTTGGGCACTACCTATTCCTTAGTTGCGTCCTAGTTGCGCCTTGGTTGCGCCATACGTGCGCCTTACTTGTGCCCTAATTGCACCCTAGTTACTCCCTAGTTGCACCCTTGTTGCGCCTCAGTTGGACACTACCTATGTCCTAGTTGCGCCTCAGTTGGACACTACCTACGCCCTAGTTGCACCCTAGTTGCGCCCTAGTTGCGCCCAAGTTGCACCCTAATTGGACCCTATTTACGCCCTAGTTGCGTCCTAGTTGCGCCTTACTTGCACCCTAGTTTCGCCCTAGTTACGTCATAGTTGTGCGTTACTTGCACCCTACTTGTGCCCTACTTGCGCCCTAGTTGCACCCTAGTTGTGCCATACTCGTCTTACTTGCGTCCTACTTGTTCCCTAGTTGCACCCTAGTTGCGCCCTACTTGCCCCCTGCTTGCATCCTACTTGTGTCCTAGTTGTACCCTAGTTGCGCCCTAGTTGCACCCTAGTTGCACCCCAGTTGCGGCCTACTTGTACCCTTGGTGCGTCCTACTTGCGTCCTACTTGCGCCCTAGTTACGTCCTAGTTGTACCCTATTCAGCCTCGGTTGGGCACTAGCTACACCATAGTTGCGCCCTAGTTGCGCCCTAGCTATGCCCTTGTTGCTCCCTAGTTGCACACTAGTTTCGCCTTACTTGTGTCCTAGTTGCGCCATACTTCTCTCCTAGTTGCACCATACTTGTGCCGAAGTTGCATCGTAGTTCCGCCCTACTTGTACCCTAGGTATGTCCTAGTTCCACCCTAGTTGCGTCCTACTTGCGCCCTACTTACATCCAACTGTGTCCTAGTTGCGCCCTTGTTGCGCCCTACTTGTACCCTACTTGCCCTGTACTTGCAGCCTAGTTGCACCCTTATTCCGACCTAGTTGTCCCCTACTTGCGCCCTTCTTGGGTCCTTGTTGCGCCCTAGTTTCACCCTAGTTGCACCCTTGTTGTACCCTACTTGCGCCCTAGTTTCACCCTACTTACGGCCGGGTTGTGCCTCAATTTGGCACCAGCTCTATCCTAATTGTGCCCAGGTTGCGCCCTAGTTGCGTCCTAGTTGCGCCATACTTGCACCGTAGTTGCGCCCCCCTTGCGCCCAAGTTGCTCCCTAGTTGCTCCTCAATTGGACACTAGCTGCGCCCTAGTTACACCCTTGTTGCACCCTAGTTGTACCCTAGTTGTGCCCTGCTTGCATCCAATTTGCGCCCTAATTGCGCCGTACTTGCGCCCTAGTTGTGACCTAGTTGTTCCTCAGTTGGGCACTAGCTACGCCCTAGTTGCTCCGTAGCTATGCCCTAGTTGTGCCCTAGTTGCGCCCAAGTTGCACCCTAGTTGCGTCCAACTTGCGCTCTATTTGCACCCTACTTGCGCACTAGTTGCACCCTAGTTACGCCATACTCGTGCCATACTTGTGCCCTAGTTGTGCCCTAGTTTCACCCTAGTTGTGTCATACTTGCACCCTAGTTGCACCCTACTTGCACCCTTGTTGTATCCTAGTTGCGTCCTACTTGTGCCCTAGTTGTACCCTAGCTGCGCCCTACTTGCGCCCTACTTGCGTCATACTTGGGCCTATGTTGCGTCCTAGTTGCGGCCTAGTTGCGCCCTGGTTGCACCTTAGTTGGACTCTAGCTTTGTCCTAGTTACGCCCTACTTGTGCCCTACCTGTATCCTAGTTGCGATGTAGTTACACACTAGTTACACCCTAGTTGCACCCTAATTGCGCCCCAGTTGCGCCCTGGTTGTACCCTGGTTGCATCCTACTTGCGCCCTACTTGCGCCATGGTTGTGTCGTACTTGCGCCCTAGTTGCGCCTCTTTTGGGCAACACCTACGTCCTAGTTGCGCCCTAGTTGTGCCCTACTTGCGCTCTAGTTGCGCCATAGTTGCGCCTCAGTTGAGCACTGGCTACGTCCTAGTTGCGCCCTATGTGTGCCCTACTTGCGCCCTATTCATGCCCTAGTTGCACCCTGCTTGCGGCATAGTTGCGCCCTACTTGCGCCCTAGTTGCCACCTAGTTGCGCCCTACTTGCACCCTTATTGCACCTTGGTTGGGCACTAGCTACGCCCTAGTTACACCGTAGTTACATCCTAGTTACGTACCACTTGCACCCTACTTGCGCCCTAGTTGCACCCAATTTGCGCCCTACTTGCACCCTAGTTACGCCCTAGTTGTGTCCTAGTTGCGCCTCGGTTGGGCACTAGCTACATCCTAGTTGCGCCCTAGTTGTACCCTTGTTGCACCCTTGTTATGCACTAGTTGCACCCTACTTGCATACTAGTTGCGCCCTACTTCCGCCCTAGTTGCGCCATGCTTGTGCCATAGTTGCGCCGTAGTTGCGCCCTACTTCCATCCTAGTTATGTCCTAGTTGCGCCCAAGTTGCGCCCTACTTGCATCCTACTTGCGTCCTACTTTCGTCCTACTTGCGTCCTACTCGTGTCCTACCTGTGTCCTAGTTGCGCCCCTCTTTTGTTGTACTTGACCCCCACTTGCGCCCTCGTTGCACCCTACTTACGTCCTAGTTACGCCCTACTTGGATCCTTGTTGCGCCCTAGTTGTGCCCTAGTTACACCCTAGTTGTACCCTACATTCACCCTCATTGCGCCCTACATTCGCTCTAGTTGCGCCCTAGTTGTGCCTCAGTTGGACACTAGCTATGCCCTAGTTGCACCCTAGTTGCACCCTAGTTGCGCCATATTGCACCCTATTAATGCCCTACCTGCGCCCTATTTTTGCTCTAGTTGCACCCTTGTTGTGCCTCAGTTGGACCCTAGCTACGTCCTAGTTACACCCTTGTTGGACCCTAGTTGCACCCTAGTTGCATCCTACTTGTGTCCTTTTTCCGCCCTTATTGTGCCGTACTTGCACCCTAGTTGCACCATAGTTAGGCCCTAGTTGCGCCTCAGTTGGAAACTAGCTATGCCCTATTTTCTCCCTAGGTTCGCCCTAGTTGCGACATAGTTGTGCCCAAGTTACACCTTAGTTGCACCCAACTTGCACCCTATTTGCACCCTAGTTGCGCCCTAGTTGCACCCTAGATGCACCATACTTGCACCCTACTTCCGTCCTAGTTGCGTTCTAGTTTTGCCCTAGGTGTGTCATACTTGCGCCCTATTTGTGCCCTACTTGCACCCTTGTTGCGTTCTAGTTACGCCCTACTTGTGCACTATTTCAACCCTAGTTGCTCCCTGGTTGCGCCCTAGTTGCGCCCTAGCTGCGCCCTACTTGTGCCCTAATTGTGCCCTAGTTGTGCCCTACTTGTGCCTCAGGATACTAGCTATGCCCTTGTTACACCCTAGTTGCGCCCTAGTTGCACTCTAGTTTTGCCCTACTTGTGCCCTACTTGCGCCTTAGTTGCGCCCTAGTTACGTCCTAGTTGCGTCCTACTTGCACCCTAATTGTGTCCTAGTTGTGCCCTACTTGCGCCCTACATGTGCCGTATGCGTGTCCTACTTGTGCCCTAGTTGCGCCCTAGTTGCACCCTACTTGCGCCATACATGTGCCGTATGCGTGTCCTACTTGTGCCCTAGTTGCGCCCTAGTTGCACCCTACTTGCGCCCTTGTTGCTCCCTAGTTGCACCTTTGTTGGGCACTAGCTACGCCCTAGTTATGCCCTATGTGTGCCATACTTGCGCCCTATTTACACCTTAGTTGCACCCTACTTGTGGCATAGTTACGTCCTACTTGTGCCCTAGTTGCCCCCTAGTTATGCCCTAGTTGTATCCTAGTTGCGCCTCAGTTGGGCACTAGCTATGCCCTAGTTACACCCTAGTTACGCCCTACTTGCACCCTACTTGCGCCCTTGTTGCGCCGTACTTACGCCATACTTGCGCCCTAGTTACGCCCTAGTTGCGCCTCGGTTGGGCACTAGCTTAATCCTAGTTGTGCCCTAGTTGCACCCGAGTTGCGCACTAGTTGCACTAATTGCATCCTAGTTGCGCCCTACGTGCGTCCTAGTTGAGCCATACTTGTGTTGTAGTTGCGCCCTAGTTGCATCCTTCTTACGCCCTAGTTATGCCCTAGTTGCGCCCTAGTTGCGCCCTCCTTGCGATCTATTTGCGTCCTACTTGTACCCTAGTTGCGCCCTAGTTGCTTCCTTCTTGTGCCATACTTGCCCCCTACTTGCGCCCTAGTTGCGCTTTTATTGCGTTCTAACTACGGCCTACTTGCGCCCTACTTGAGTCCTTGTTGCGCCCTAGTTGTGCTCTAGTTTTACCCTGGTTGTACCCTACTTACGCCCTAGTTGCGCCCTACTTGCGCCCTAGTTGCGCCGTAGTTGCGCCTCTCTTGGGCACTAGCTACACTGTTTTTGTGCCCTAGTTGTGCCCTTGTTGCGCCCTAGTTGCGCTATGCTTACATCCTAGTTGCACCCTTCTTGCGCCCTACTTGCGTCCTTGTTCCGGCGGAGTTGCGCCATAGTTGTACCTCAGTTGGACACTAGCTATGCCCTAGTTACACCCTTGTTATACCCTAGTTGCACCCTAGTTGCGCCGTACTTGCATCCTATTTACGTCCTAATTGATCCGTACTTGCGCCCTCGTTGCGCCCTAGTTGCGTCCTAGTTGCGCCCTAGTTGCGCCCTAGTTGCGCCTCAGTTGGGCACTAGCTACGCCCTAGTTGCCCCTAGTTGTGTCCTAGTTGCGCCCTTGTTGCACCCAAGTTGCGCCCTAGTTGCGCCGAACATGCGGCCTATTTACACCTTAGTCGTGCCCTAGTTGTGCCCTAGTTGTGTCCTAGTTGTGCCATACATGCGCCCTACTTGCGCCCTACTTGCGCCCTACTTGCACCCCTGGTTGCGTCCTAGTTACGCCCTACTTGCACCCTAGTTGCGCACTACTTGCATCCTAGTTGCATCCTAGTTGCGCCCTAGTTGCACCCTAGGTGTGCCCTACTTGCGCCCTACTTGAGCCCTACTTGTGCCCTACTTGCACCCTAGTTGTGCCCTAATTGTGCCTCAGTTGGACACTAGCTACGCCCTAGTTGCACCCTAATTGCGTCCTAGTTGCGTCCTACTTACGTCCTACTTGCGCCGTAGTAGTGCCCTACTTGCGTCCTTGTTACGCCTGACTTGCGCCCTGGTTGTCACCTAGTTCCGCCTCAGTTGGACACTAGCTACGTCCTAGTTGCACCCTAGTTGGACCCTAGTTGCGCTTAAATTGCACCCTACTTGCGCCCTAGTTATGCCCTAGTTGCACCCTAGTTACACCCTACTTGCGCCCTTCTTATGCCCTAGTTGTGTCCTAGTTGCACCCTACTTGCACAATACTTGTGCCCTACTTGCTCCCTACACGCGTCCTACTTGTACCCTAGTTGCACCCTAGTTGCAAAACAATTTCCACCCTACTTGTACCCTCTTTGCGCCTTACTTGCGTCCTACTTGTGCCCTAGTTGTGTCCTACTTGCGCACTACTTGCGTCCTGCTTCCGCTCTACATGCACCTAGGTTGCACCATACTTGCGCCTTTGTTCCGTCCTTGTTGCACCCTCGTTATGCCCTGGTTGCACCTTTACTGCGCCTCATTTGGGCACTAGTTAAGCCCTAGTTGTACCCTAGTTGTGCCCTATTTGTGCCTACTTACGCCCTACTTGCGCCGTACTTACGCCCTGTTTGCGCCCTACTTGCGCCCTACTTGCCCCTTCGTTGCGCCCTAGTTGTGCCATAGTTGCACCCTCATTGCGTCCTACTTGCATCCTACTTGTGCCTTAGTTGCGCACTAACTGCCCCCTAGTTACGCCCTAGTTGCGCCTTAGTTGGACACTAGCTACACCCTAGTTGCGTCCTTCTTGCGCCCTAGTTTTGCCCTAGTTGCACCCTACTTACGCCCTAGTTGCACCCGACTTGAACCCAAGTTGTCCCCTAGTTGCGCCTCAGTCAAGTACTAGCTACGCCCTAGTTGCACCCTAGTTACGTCCTACTTGCACCGTTGTTATGCCTTACTTGCGCCCTACTTGCATCCTAGTTGCTCCCTATTTGCACCCTAGTTGTACCCTTCTTTCTCCCTACTTGTACCCTAGTTGCGTCTTAGTTTCGCCCTAGTTAGGCCCTACTTGCATCCTAGTTGCTCCCTACTTGAGCCCTAGTTGTGTCCTTGTTGCTCCACATTTGTGCCCTACTTTTGTCCTATTTACGCCCTAGTTGTACACTAGTTGCGTCCTACTTGCGCCCAACTTGCGCCCTACTTCCACCCTACATGTACCCTAGTTGCTCTATACTTGTATCCTCGTTGCGCCCTAGTTACGCCCTTGTTCCACCCTGGTTGCGCCTTAGTTGTGCCTGAGTTTGGCGCTAACTACGCCCTAGTTGCACACTAGTTGGGCCCTCTTTGCGTCCTACTTGCACCCTAGTTACGACCTACTTGTACCCTATTTGCATCCTTCTGGCACCCTAGTTGCGCCCTAGTTGTGCCCTAGTTACGCCCTACTTGCGCCCTACTTGTGTCCTACTTGTGCCCTAGTTGCGGCCTAGTTGTGCACATGTCGGCCCTGATTCTGCCCTACTTGCACCCTTCTTGTGCCCTACTTATGCCCTACTTGCGTCCTAGTTGTGGCCTACTTGCGCCCTAGTTGCACCCTACTTGTGCCCGAGTTGCACCCTAGTTGTGCCCTATTTGCACCCTAGTTCCGCCATAATTGCATCGTAGTAACGTCCTAGTTGCGCCCTACTTGCACCCTACTTGCGCCCTAGTTACGCCCTAGTTGCACCCTAGTTGCGACCTAGTTGAACCCTCATTGCGCCCTACTTGCGCCCTTGTTGTGCCTGAGTTGCACCCTAGATGCACCCAAATTGCACCCTACTTGTGTCCTAATTGGGCCCTAGTTGTGCCCTTGTTACAACCTACTTGTGTACTTCTTGCACCCTACTTGCGCCCTACTTGTGCCCTACTTACACCCTAGTTGCGCCCTCCTTGTGTCCTAGTTGCGCCCTAGTTGCACCCTAGTTGCGCCCTAGTTGTACCTTAGTTGGGCACTAGCTATGCCCTAGTTGCACCCTAGTTTTGCCCTATTTGCGCCCTACTTGTGGCCCACTAGCACCCTAGTTGCGTCCTAGTTGCGCCCTAGTTGCGTCCTACTTACGCTCTACTTGCGCCCTAGGTGCGCCCTAGTTGCGCCCTAGTTGCACCATACTTGCGCCCTGCTTGCGCCCTACTTGCGCCCTGGTTGCGCCCTACCTGCGCCCTACTTGTGCCCTCCTTGGGCCTTAGTTGCACCCTAGTTGCGCCCTACTTGCATCCTACAGTCGCCCTACTTGCACCCTAGTTGTGCCCTAGTTGAGCCTTAGTTGGGAACTAGTTACGTCCTAGTTGTACTATAGTTGCGCCCTAGTTGTGCCCTAGTTGCGCCCTACTTGCGCCCTACTTACGGCCTAGGTGCGCCCTACTTGCGCCCTAGTTGCGCCTGACTTGCGCCCTCGTTGCCCTCTAGTTGCCATTCAGTTGGGCACTAGCTACACCCTAGTTGCGTCCTAGATTAACCCTAGTTACACCATAGTTGCATCCTACTTGCATCCTTCTTGCACCCTCGTTGTGCCCTTGTTGCGCCCTATTTGTATCCTACTTACGTCCTATTTTTGTTCTAGTTGCGCTTTAGTTACGCCCTAGTTGTGCCCTACTTGCACCATACTTGCACCCTTCTTGTACCCTAGTTGCGCCGTAGGTACGCCCTAGTTGCGCTTTACTTGTGTCCTAGTTGCGCCCTACTTGCGCCCTAGTTGGATCCTACTTGCGTCCTACTTGTGTCCTATTTGCGCCCTATATGCATCCTACTTGTGCCATTCTTGCATCCTAGTTACGCCCTAGTTGGGCCTCAGTTGGGCAATAGCCACACCCTAGTTGCACCCTATTTGCGTCCTACTTGCACCCTACTTGCGTCCTACTTGTGCTCGGTTGCATCCTACTTGCGTCATACTTGCGCCCTAGTTGCATCCGAGTTGCACCCTAGTTGCACCCTACTTACGTCCTACTTGCACCCTCGTTGTACCCTAGTTGTACCCTAGTTGTACCTCAATTGGGCTCTAGCTACACCCTAGATGTGCCCTAGTTGCGCCTTAGATGCGCCCTAGTTGCGCTCTAGTTGAGCCCTAGTCGTGCCTACTTGTGCCATTCTTGCGCCCTACTTGCACCATAGTTGCGCTCTAGTCGCGCCCTAGTTGCTCCATACTTGCGCTCTACTTGCACACTACTTGCATCCTAGTTGCGCCCTAGTTGTGCCCTAGTCGTGCCCTACTTGCGTCCTAACTGCGCCCTAGTTACGCCCCACTTGCGTCCTACTTGCGCCCTAGTTGTGTCCTCTTTGCGCCCTATTTGCACCCTAGTTACGCCCTAGTTGTGCCCTACTTGCTCCTTATTTGCATCCTACTTGCGCAATAGTTGCATCCTAGTTATGACCTAGTTGTGTCCTACTTGCGCCCTACTTGCGTCCCATTTGCACCCTCATTGCACACTAGTTGCGGCCTAGATACGCTCTACTTGCCCCCTACTTGTATCCTACTTGCGTCCTAGTTGCGTCCTAGTTGCACTCTACTTGCTCCCTACTTGCGTCATACTTGCAGCCTACTTGTGCTCTACTTGTGCCCTAGTTGCGCCTTACTTGCACCCTAGGTGTGCCCAAGTTACACCCTAGTTGCACCCTAGTTATGCTTCTGTTGGGCAATAGCTACACCTTACTTGCGCCCTAGTTGTGTCCTAGTGTGCCCTACTTGCGCCCTCCTTGCGCCCAACAAATGCCCTGGTTGCGCAATAGTTGCGCCCTTGTTGCGCCATAGTTACACCTCAAATGGGCTCTAGCTACACCCTAGTTGCACCCTAGTTGTGTCCTAGTTATGCCCTAGAAGTGGCCTAGTTACACCCTAGTTGCACCCTAGTTACCCCCTTCTTGTGCCCTATTTGCACCCTAGTTGTGCCATAGTTGCAGCCTAGTTGCACTCTTCTTGTACCCTAGTTGCGCCCTTCTTACATCCAGGTTGCGCCCTAGTTACGTCCTAGTTTTTCCATACTTGTTCCCTCCTTGCGTCCTACTTGCACCCTATTACGCCCTAGTTGTGCCCTACTTGCACCCTACTTGTGTCCTACTTGCGTTCTAGTTGCGCACTAGTTGCGCCCTAGTTGCGCCCTAGTTGCGCCCTACTTGCGCCCTACTTATGCCCTAGTTGTGCCCTATATGCGCCGCAATTGGGAACTAGCTATGTCCTATTTGCGCCCTAGTTGCGCCTTCATTGGACACTAGCTAGGCCCTAGTTGCGCCCTAGTTGCACCCTAGCTGCGTCCAAGTTGGACCCTACTTGCGCTCTAGTTGCGCCCTACTTGCGTCCTAGTTGCAACAAGTTGCACCCTAGATGCGCCCTACTTGCACCCTAGATCCACCCTAGTTGCACCCTAGTTACGCCCCACTTGTGCCCTAGTTGCACCCTACTTGCGCCCTTGTTGTGCCTTAGTTGCGTCCTACTTGCGCCCTCATTGCGCCCTACTTGGGCCTACTTGCGCCCTACTTATGTCCTACTTGCGCCCTAGTTGCGCCCTAGTTGCGCCCTAGTTGCACCCTAGTTGCGTCCTAGTTGCGTCCTAGTTGGGCCTCAGTTGGGCACTAGCTACGCCCTAGATGAACCCTAGTTGCACCCTTTTTGCACCCTACTTGCACCCTACTTACACCATTCTTGGGCCCAAGTTGCATCCTAGTTGCGCCCTTCTTGCGGCCTAGTTGCGGCCTAGTTGCACACTCCTTGCACCCTACTTGCGCCCTACTTCCGACCTAGTTGTGCCCTAGTTGCGCCCTAGTTGTGCACTAGTTGCGCCTCAGTTGGGCACTAGTTATACCCTAGTAATGCCAGAGTTGTGCCGGAGATGTGCCAGAGTTGTGCCAGAGTTGTGCCAGGGTAGTTCCAGGGTTCTGCCAGAGTTCTGCCAGAGTTGTGCCAGAGTTTTGCCAGCGTTCCTGCCAGAGTTGTACCATAGTTTGCCAAAGCTGTGCCAGGGTTATGCCATAGTTGTGCAAAATTTGTGCAAAATTTCTGCCAGCGTTGTGCAAGAGTTGTACGAGAGTTGCGCCAGAGTTGTGCCAGAGTTGTGCCAGAGTTGTGCCAGGGTTATGCCAGCGTTGTGACAGAGTTGTGCCACAGGTGTGCCACAGTTGTGCCAGAGGTGTGCCCTAGTTGTGCCAGAGTTGTGCCAGAGTTGAGCCAGAGTTGTGCCAGAAATGTGCCAGAGTTGTGCCAGGGTTGTGCCAGAGTTGTGCCAGAGTTATGCCAGAGTTGTGCTAGAGGAATGCCAGAGGTTTCCCAGAGTTGTGCCAGAGTTGTGCCTGAGTTGTGCCAGAGTTGTGCCAGAGTTGTGCCAGAGTTGAGCCAGAGTTGTGCCAGAAATGTGCCAGAGTTGTGCCAGGGTTGTGCCAGAGTTGTGCCAGAGTTATGCCAGAGTTGTGCTAGAGGAATGCCAGAGGTTTCCCAGAGTTGTGCCAGAGTTGTGCCTGAGTTATGCCAGGGTTGTGCCAGAGTTGTGCCAGAGTTGTGCCAGAGTTGTGTCAGAGTTGTTCCAGATTTGTGCCAGATTTGTGCCAGAGTTGTGCCAGAGTTATGCCAGAGTTGTGCAAGAGTAATGCTAGAGGTGTCCCAGAGTTGTGCCAGAGTTGTGCCAGAGTTGTGCCAGAGTTGTGCCAGAGTGCGGCCAGAGTTGTACCATCGTTGGCAAATGTTTTTCCAGGGTTGTGCCATAGTTGTGCAGAAGTTGTACAAGAGTTGTGCCAGAGTTGTGCCAGAGTTGTGCCAGAGTTGTGTCCCAGTTTTGCCATGATTTTGCCATGGGTGTGCCAGAGTTGCTCCGGAGTTGTGCCGGAGTTGTGCCAGCATTGTGCCAATGTTATGTCAGAGTTGTGCCAAAGTTGTTTTTGAATTGTGCCGGAGTTGTGCCAGAGTTGTCCCGGAATTGCGTCATAGTTTGGCAAAGTTGTGATTTTGTTGTGCCATTGTTGAGCAAGAGTTGTGCCATGGTGGTTCCAGAGTTCTTCCGGAGTTGTTCCAGAGTTGTGCCAGGATTGTGCTAGATTTGTACCAGAGTTGTGCCAGAGTTGTGTCATTGTTGTGCCAGAGTTGTGCCAGAGTTGTGCCAGAGCTGGGCCATAGTTGTGCAAGAGGTGTGCACAAGTTGTGCCAGAGGTGTGCCAGAGTTGTGCCAGGGTTGTGCCGGAGTTGTGCCAGGGTTGTGCCAGAGTTGTGCCAGAGTTGTGCCAGAGTTGTGCCAGAGTCGTGCCAGAGTTGTGCCATAGTTTTGCCATTGTTGTGCGAGAGTTGTACCAAAGTTGTGCCAGAGTTGTGCGAGGATTGAGCCTGAGTTGTGCCATAGTTGTGCCAGACTTGTGCCATAGTAGTGCCAGAGTTTTGCCCGATTTGTTCCAGAGTTGTACTGTAGTTGGCCAAAGTTGTGCCAGGGTTGTGCCATAGTTGTGCAGAAGTTGTACAAGAGTTTTGCCAGAGTTGTGCCATTATTTTGCCATGGGTGTGCCAGTGTTGTGCCAGAGTTGTGCCAGAATTGTGTCAAAGTTGTGCCAGGGTTGTGCCAGATTTGTGCCAGAGTTGTGCCGGAGCTGTGCCGGAATTGTTCCAGAGTATTGTCATTGTTTGGCAAAGTTGTACCATAGTTGTGCCATACTTGAGCAAGCGTTGTGCCATTGTGGTTCCAGAGTTGTTCCAGAGTTGTTCCAGAGTTGTGCCAGGGTTGTGCAAGAGTTCTGCCAGGGTTGTGCCAGAATTGTGCCAGAGTTGTGCCAGAGTTGTGTCATAGTTTTGGAGGTATAGTTAATCGTGTACATTTCATACACTGTGCATGCGGTGTATTATGGAGATATAACATATGAACTTTCCACGTATGTTCCTGTGACTGTTTTCATTTATGATTCATAGAACTGTTAGTGTATTCCTTGTATGCTGTGGTGAACATGATTGTACTTGTCAATGTACACTGTGAATGTTATGGACATCGTCTGTTTTTTGTAACGGTGGTACTTGTTGCGTAGATACATTCCATATGTAGTGTACTTTGTGACGTACGCTTGATTAAGTGTTCATCAATACGCTGAATGGCTAGTGTATTCTGTGGATTTTTCCATTGTACACTTTAATGTTGTGTCTATGGTAGAGGGGGGGGGGAGTGTATTTGGGCCTGTGTATTGGGCTGTGTATTGT
>SZWC01005898.1:107659-134071 GCA_023375785.1 Penium margaritaceum
TGTGCCAGAGTTGTGCCAGAGCTGTGCCAGAGTTGTGCCGGAGTTGTGCCGGAGTTGTGCCGGTGTTGTGCCATAGTTGTGCTAGAGGTTTTCCAGAGTTGTGCCAGAGTTGTGCCAGAGTTGTGCCGGAGTTGTGCCAGAGTTGTTCCAGAATCATGTCATTGTTTGGCAAAGTTGTGCCAGGGTTGTGCCATTGTTGAGCAAGTGTTGTGCCATTATGGTTTCAGAGTTGCTTCAGATTTATTCCAGAGTTGTACAAGGGTTGTGCCAGATTTGAGCCAGATTTGAGCCAGATTTGTGCCAGAGTTGTGCCAGAGTTGTGTCATAGTTGTGCCAGAGTTGTGCCAGAGTTGTGCCAGAGCTGTGCCAGAGTTGTGCCGGAGTTGTGCCAGAGTCGTGCCAGAGTTGTGCCAGAGTTGTGCCAGAGCTGTGCCTGAGTTGAGCCAGAGTTGTGCCAGAGTTGCGCCAGAGTTGTCCCTGAGATGTGCCCGATTTGTGCCAGAGGTGTGCTAGAGTTGTGCCATAGTTGTGCCAGAGTTATGCCAGAGTTGTGCCAAAGTTGTGACAGGGTTGTGCCTGAGTTGTGCCAGAGTGTTTCCAGAGTTGTGCATGGTTGTGCCAGAGTTGTGGCAGCATTGTGCCAGAGTTGTGCCAGAGTTGTGCTTGAGTTGTGCCAGCGTTGTTTCAGAGTTCTGCCAGAGTTCTGCCAGAGTTGTGACAGAGTTGTGCACTAGTTGTGCCAGAGTTGTGCCAGAGTTGTGCCAGAGTTGTGCTGGAGTTAAGCCAGAGTTGTTCCAGAAATGTGTCACAGTTTGGCAAAGTTGTGCCAGAGTTGTGCCAGAGTTGTTCCAGAGTTGTTCCAGAGTTGTTCCAGGGTTCCAAGAGTTGTGCCAGGGTTCCAAGAGTTGTGCCATTGTGGTTCCAGAGTTATTCGAGAGTTGTTCCAGAGTTGTGCCGGGGTTGTGCCAGAGTTGTGTCATAGTTGTGCCAGAGTTGTGCCAGCGTTGTTCCAGAGATGTGTCAGAGTTGTGCCAGAGTTGTTCCAAAGTTGTGCCAGAGTTGTGCCAGCGTTCTTCCAGAGTTGTGCCAGAATTGTGCCAGAGTTGTGCCGGAGTTGTGCCAGAGTTGTTCTAGAGTTGTGCCAGAGTTGTGCCAGAGTTGTGCCAGAGCTGTGCCATAGTTCTGCCAGAGATGTGTAGGAGTTGTGCCAGTGGTGTGCCAGAGTTGTGCCAGAGCTGTGCCAGAGTTGTGCCAGAGTTCTTCCAGAGTTGTGCCAGAATTGTGCCAGAGTTGTGCCGGAGTTGTGCCAGAGTTGTTCTAGAGTTGTGCCAGAGTTGTGCCAGAGTTGTGCCAGAGCTGTGCCATAGTTCTGCCAGAGATGTGTAGGAGTTGTGCCAGTGGTGTGCCAGAGTTTTGCCAGAGTTGTACCAGAGTTGTACCAGGGTTGTGCCATAGTTGTTTCAGAGTTGTGCCAGAGTTGTGCCAGAGTTGTTCCAGAGTTGTGCCAGAGTTGTGCCAGAGTTGTGGCAGAGATGCACCAGAGTTTGCCAAAGTTGTGCCAGGGTTGCGCCATAGTTCAGGAAGAGTTGTGTCAGTGATATGCCAGAGTTGTGTCAGAGTTGTGCCATAGTTCTGCCATGGTTGTGCGAGATTTGCATCATAGTTGTGCCAGAGTTGTGCCACGATTGTGCCAGAGTTGTGCCATGGTTGTGCCAGAGTTGTGCCATAGTTGTGCCATTGTTTTGCCCGATTTGTGCCAGGATTCTGCCAGTGTTGTGCAGGAGGTGTGGCATAGTTGTGCCAGAGTCTTGCCAGAGTTGTGTCAGAGTTTTACCATAGTTGGACAAAGTTGTGCCAGGGTTGTGCCATAGTTGTGCAGAAGTTATACAAGAGTTGTGCCAGAGTTGTGCCACAGTTGTGCCACAGTTGTGCCATCGCTTTTCCATGGGTGTGCCAGAGTTGTGCCAGGGTTGTGCCATAGTTGTGCCAAAATTGTGCCAAAGTTGTGCCAGAGTTGTGCCAGAGTTGTGCCAGAGTTGTTCCAGAGTTGTTCCAGAATTGTGTCATAGTTTGGCAAAGTTGTGCCTGAGTTGTGCCATAGCTGAGCAAGAGTTTTGCCATAGTGGTTCCTGAGTTTTTCCTGCGTTGTTCCAGAGTTGTGCCAGGGTTGTGCCAGAATTGTGCCAGAGTTATGCCAGAGTCGTGGCAGAGTTGTGCCAGAGTTGTCCCAGAGCTGTGCCACAGTTGTGCAAGAGATGTGCAGAAGTTGTGCCAGAGGTGTGCCAGAGTTGTGCCAGAGTTTTGCCAGAGTTGTGCCAGGGTTGTGCCAGAAGTTGTGCCAGAGTTGTGCCAGAGTTGTGCCAGTATTGTGCCAGATTTTTGCCAGAGTTGTGCCAGAGTTGTGACAGAGTTGTGCCAGAGTTGTGCCAGAGTTGTGGCAAAGATGTACCATAGTTTTCCAAGGTTGTGCCAGGGTTGGGCCATAGTTCAGGAAGAGTTGTGTCAGAGTTGTGCCAGAGTTGTGCCAGAGTTGTGCCATAGTTGTGCCAGAGTTCTGCACAATTTGTACCAGGATTCTGCCAGAGTTATGCCAGAGGTGTGCCATAGTTGTGCCAGATTTGTGCCAGATTTGTGCCACAGTCCTGCGAGAGTTTTGCCATGGTTGTGCCCGAGTTGTGCCAGAGTTGTGCCAAAGTTGTACCAGAGTTGTTCCTAAATTGTGCCATATTTTTTCAACGTTTTGCCACAGTTATGCCATAGTTGAGCAAGAGTTGTGCCAGAGTTGTGCCGGAATTGTTCCAGAGTTGTGCCAGAGTTGTGCCAGAGTTGTGCGTGAGATGTGCTGGAGTTTTGACAGAGATGTGCCGGAGTTGTTTCAGAGGTGTGCCAGAGTTGTGCCAGAGTTGTTCCAGATTTGTGCCAGAGTTGTGCCATAGTGTGTGAGAGTTGTGCCAGAGTTCTGCCAGAGCTGTGCCAGAGTTGTGCCAGAGTTGTGCCAGAGATGTACCATAGTTTGCCAAAGTTGTGTCAGGGTTGTGCCATAGTTCAGCAAGAGTTGTGCCAGAGTTGTGACAGAGTTGTGCCAGATTTGTAACAAGTTTGCGCCAATATTGTGTCACGATTGTGCGCGATTTGTGCCATAGTTGTGCCAGAGTTGTGCCGTAGGTTTGCCAGATTTGTGCCCGGATTGTGCCAGGATTGTGCGCGTGTTGTGCCCGAGGTGTGCCGTGGCTGTACCTAAGTTGTGCCAGCGTTGTGCCAGAGTTGTGCCAGAGTTGTGCCAGAGTTGTGCCAGAGTTGTTCCTAAAGTGTGCCATAGTTTGGCAAAGTTGTGCCAGAATTGTGCCATAGTTGAGCAAGAGGTGTACCAGAGTTGTGCCAGAGTTGTTCCAGAGTTGTGCCAGAGTTGTGCCAGAGTTGTGCCAAAGTTTTGCCAGTGTTGTGCCAAAGTTGTGCCAGAGTTGTTCCAGAGTTGTGCCAGAGTGGTGCCAGAGTGGTCCCAGAGTTGTGAAAGAGTTGTGCCAGAGTGGTGCCAGAGTTGTCCCAGAGTTGTGCCAGAGGTGTGCCAGAGTTGTGCCTTAGCTGTGCCAGAGTTGTGCCACATTTTTGCCAGAGTTGTGCCAGAGTTGTGCCAGAGGTGTGCCAGAGTTGTGCATAGTTGTGCAAACGTTGTGCCATAGTTGTGCCAGAGTTGTGCCAGGGTTGCTCCAGAGTTGTGCCCGAGATGTGCCATTTTTTGCCAAAGTTGTGCCAGGGTTGTGCCACAGTTGTGCCGAATTTGTGCCAGAGTTGTGTCAGCGTTGTGCAAGAGTTGTACCGAAGTTGTGCCAGAGTTGTGCCAGAGTTGTTCCAGAGTTGTGCCAGAGTTGTGCCAGAGTTGTGCCAAATTTGTGCCAGATTTGTGCCAGAGTCGTGCCAGAGTTGTGCCAGAGTTGTGCCGGAGTTGTGCCAGAGTTGTGCCAGAGTTATGCAAGAGTTGTGCCAGAGTTGTGCCAGAGTCGTGCCAGAGTTGTGCCAGAGTTGTGCCAGAGTTGTGCCAGAGTTGTGCCAGATTTGGGCCAGAGTTTTACCAGGGTTGTGCCAGAGTCGTGCCAGAGTTGTGCCAGAGATGTGCCAGAGGTGTGCCAGAGTTGTGCCATAGTTGTTTCAGAGTTGTGCCAGAGTTGGGCCAGAGTAATTCCAGAGTTGTGCCAGAGTTGTGCCAGAGTTGTGCCAGAGTTGTGCCAGGGTTCTGCCTGATTTGTGCCAGAGTTTTGCCATGGTTTTGCCAGAGCTGTGCTAGAGTTGTACAATAGTTTGCCAAAGTTGTACCAGGGTTGTTCCATAGTTGTGCAAGAGTTGTACAAGACTTGTGCCAGAGTTGTGCCAGAGCTGTGCGTCAGTTGTGCCATATGATTGCCGTGAGAGTGCCAGAGTTGTACCAAAGTTGTGCAATAGTTGTGTCAGAGTTGTGCCAGAGTTGTGCCAGAGTTGTGCCAGGGTTGTGCCCGTTTTGTGCCAGGATTGTGCCAGATTTATGCCATAGGTGTGCCAGAGTTGTGCCAGATTTGTGCCACAATTGTGCAATGTTTTTGCCATGGTATGGCCTGAGTTGTGCCAGAGTTATTGCCAGAGTTGTGCTCGATTTTTGCCAGAGTTGTGCCGGAGTTTTGCCAGAGTTGTTTTAAAATTGTATCATAGTTTGGCAAAGTTGTGCCAGAGTTGTGCCATAGTTGATCAAGAGTTGTGCCAAAGTGGTGCCAGAGTTGTTCCAGAGTTGTGTCAGGGTTGTGCCAGAGGTTTTCCAGAGTTGTGCCAGATTTGTGCCGGAGTTGTGCCAGAGTTGTGCCAGAGTTGTTCCATAGTTGTGCCAGAGTTGTGCCAGAGTTGTTCCAGAGATGTACCATAGTTTGCCAAAGTTGTGCCAGGGTTGTGCCATAGTTCAGCAAGAGTTGTGCCAGAGTTGTGCCATAGTCTTGACATGGTTGTGCCAGAGTTTTTCCAAAGTTGTGCCAGAGTTGTGGCAGGATTGTGCCAGAGTTGTGCCATAGTTGTGCCAGAGTTGTGCCTCAATTGTGCAAGAGTTGTGCACGATTTGTGCCAGGATTGTGCCAGTGTTGTTCTTGAGGTGTGCCATAGTTGTGCCAGAGTTGTGCCACAGTTGTGCCACAGTTGTGCGATAGTTTTTCCATGGTTGTGCCCGAGTTGTGCCAAAATTGTGCCACAGTTGTGCCCTACTCAAGAGTCGAGTCAGAATCAAGAGGGTGTCAAAAATACTTGGTCTCTGACTCTAGTTCTTGTTCAAAGGACCCTCAGACAATGGGAGAGGAGGTCCAGTACATCTCTCAGACGAGAGATCAAAATAATTGTCCAACGGTGCTATAAGAACCGTCATTGACCACCTAAGTGACGTTGGGTCATTAGTGTCCGGCTAGCGTAGAAGTCGTTGCCCTGCTTTGGTCCCTTTTTTTATATATATGGAGGATGATCATTCCCTCAAAAGTTTAACCCAGAGCATTTTTCTTTTCCTGTTCACCTTTGGTTCCATGGCTTCATCGCCGTATCTTTTCCCTGCTCACCTCTCGCTCATTCCTCCTTGGCCAACCAATCTCATCTCTCGTCTTCGCATCCCTTTGCTCCATCAGTCTCGCTCCTCCGCCTGAGCTCCTCTCGACACATCAACACTGCACTCCCGCCTCCAGTATTCTCTCATTGCACTCCTGTCTACCTCAATACTCTACCTTGCTTCTTACAACGCTCTCATCCTTGTTTCTGGCTAACTCCGTGGTTCCTCTTAAGTCTCTCAATTCCAATCATCGCCCTTCCATGTTTCCACACAACACTGTACTTCTACCTGCTTCTGCTGACACTTGCTTTGCTCCTCTCATTAAACTGGCACTTAAAACTCTACATAACTCCGTAAAACTACTTAAAAATCTGTACAACTCTGTACAACTCTGTACAACTCCTTACAACTCCTTACAACTCTGTACAACTCTGTACACCAGTTTACCGTTAAAACGTGCCCCATGCCATGGATGCCGTTTGCCGTTTTCCTGGTTCGACCACTAGAGAGTGGTTGGATGTCTGATCTGATTTCATATTTGAACTTCTGGGATTTCGCCATGCGGTTTCGAGCTTTCAGTTGCTCGATTTGGTTGAGAATTCAGAAATCTAGCCCCATCCGAAGTTCGGGTGGTCGGCGGGTGGAATCTGGGTCTCCGACATGGGTGACGGGATAACTCCACCGAGGTTATCCGAGTTCGTATCCAACGAGCTCCAAATGCACCGGGGGCATGAATGAAGTGACCAGAGGGACCTCCTTGACCAGGGTGACCCTCTCCCTGACTTCTGGGTGAGAAAAAGCATTCCGACGGATCATCGTCGAAGCGCGCCCCGTTGCCTAGCGTGCAAGGCATGATGGGCCGCTCCACCAAGGGTTACTTCGACAACTATAGCAGGGGCTCTACTGCTCCATTTTGGGTGTTCTTGGATGCATTGGCAAGCTTAGATCACAGGCTATAAGAATATGATTTAATGTCACCAAAATGACTAACCATTAATGGTCTACAGCCTTTCTTTATTTCTACAACCTGCATTCTGTCAGAATTTTGTACCCTTGGTGTTGTGGCGACCCAAAGCACACACCTCCCTTGGAAGTCTCTTTGCACTAAGTAGCCATGCAAAACTTGTGGTAGATTAGAGCATGCCAAGAAAGTATTCCTGACAAAGGGTTATGGGCCCACAGCTCTGACCTGCCTACCAAGTCGTTCACGGCTTCCGCAATGCACGGGAGTGTCGCTCCGGGTGAAGTTGTCATTGCACTTTGAGACTGTCCATCGCAAAAGTACATCATGGCGCAGAAGACAAAGTCCTCGCCCATCCAAAAGTACATGGGCGGCCCTAGATTTGGGTTGTGGCGGTGGCATTTTGAGATCCACCTTGTGCACACGGGACTACTGGAGCTCATGAAGGGTACGGAGGTTCAAGGTGCGAGCGCAACGGACGAGGAGAAGACTGCCTTCACTGAGAAGAACACGGAGGTGCTGATGCTCCTATTGTCGGCACTGCATGAATCTTGGAGGGGCTACATCCACAGCTGTGACCTGGTAGCTGACGCGTGGAAGAAGCTCTACTCCATCCACCATTTAACATCCCTAGGCAACAAGATCTTCGCAATGAAGCGACTCTTGACGGTGAGGATCGAGGAGGGTGAGGACGTCATTTCCGCCATGCAATGGATCGAGTCTCTTGCCTCACAATACAATGATGTGGGGTGGAAGATTGACACGAAGATGCAGGCGATGAAACTCCTCATGGCTCTACCCAACAGTTGGGGTCCTCTCATCACCGTGTTGGGAGGTTGGGAGGAGGATAAACTCACCTACGACGCAGTCGCCGAGTACATCCGCAACGAGGTGCACCGTCGCAGCAGTGGCGAGACCTCTTCATCCTCAACTGCCCTGGTCACCAAAATACAGGGTGGCAGCAGCAGCGGGAAGTGAGACAGCGGTAAGGGCGGCGGCAAGAAGGGCGCCAAGAGGGATGCGTGCCATAACTGTGGCAAGGAGGGCCATTGGGCCAAGGAGTGCCCGGAGGAGGCGCACGCTGGTTGCAAAGGCGCCAAAGGCGCCAAAGGCAAGAAGGCGCTCCTCAATGGCACGAAGAACCACGACCTGAAGGGTGCCAACCGGAGGTGCCTTGACTCAGGTGTGGAGGAGCATACCCAAGTCAAGAAGGTGGAGTTCATCAACTACACCAAGTCTGCAAACTCCATGGTGACCGCCAACGACAAGGTCGAACCTACGGCCGGCCAAGGTGATGCGGACGTGGAGGTGGTGATTGGTGGTAAGAAGGTGCAGCGTGTTATCCAAAACGTGCAACATGTCCCCGGCCTGGCTGGCATTTTGAGTGTAAGCCACTTGACAGACAAGGGATATGAAGTGCTTTTCCGCATGAAAGGTGCAGTCGTGCGGATGGACGGCAACGGTGAGGTCGTGCTCGAAGCAAAGCGCGATGGAGGACTCTACATCATTGAGACCAAGGTCATCCCCTCAGCAGGAGACGCAGCAGACCGGCCAGTGCGCGGCGTCAACCTTGGAAAAGGTGGGGGAGCAAACCTAAAACTGTGGCATCGGCGGCTGGGGCACTCGTCGCCCGCAGTCGTGCAGGAGATGGCAAAGTGCGACATGGTTCGCGGCCTCAACATCACCGATACAGCAGACACAGCAGCAGATTCCGCAGAGCACAAGTGTGAGCCTTGCATCGTGGACAAGGCAAAGCGCAAGTGGTTTGAAGACGGACAACGGCGGGCTGAGAACATGCGTGAGGTCGTGTACAGTGATGTGTGCGGGCTGATCAAGACGCTGTCCATTGGGGGCGCGCGGTATTTCGTTAACTTCATCAAAGATGGCAGCAGAAAACTCTACATCTACTTTATGAAGTAGAAAAGAGATGTGCTGGACCGGCTGAAGATATATGTCGCAACGGTGGAGAGGCAGACTGGCCACAAGGTCCGAGCACTAAGTCAATGGTGGGGAGTACGTGGGCTACAGAGGGTGGCTGAAGGAGCAGGGGATTGAGTGGCAGCCGACCACTCCATGCACGCCTCAATCTAATGGCGTGGCAGAGTGTATGAAACAAACACTGCTCACAATGGCGCGGATGATGCTCGTGGACGCTAAACTGCCATGGAGTCTGTGGACTGAGGCCGTGAGCACGGCGTGCTACATCACCAACCTCACCCCAACGGTAGTGCTGAAGGAGAAGGGCGGCTGGAAGACGCCGCAGGAGGCGTGGGAGCGGGCGCAAACCAAGCGTGGCGCACCTGCTGACGTTCGAGTGCAAGGCGCACGCGTTGGTGCAGGCCGCGCAAAGAAAGGACTCCAAACTAGACCCGCGTGCAAAGGCGTACGCATTCGTTGGTTACGATAGTGTGCTCAAGGCGTACCACCTCTTTGATCCACGGACACAGGACGACATCACCAGCCGCAACGTCACGTTTGATGAGTAGCAAAGCTCCTACTGCAGCAACACCATTGATGCAGCGCACTTACCAAAGCAGGGGGAGTGGTTCCAACTCCTTGAGCGTGAGGAGGAGCCGGCAGCTGCAGAGGTCGATGACGGGTCTTTGGAGAATGACGATGCTGGAGCGCAGCAGAGAAATACAGCAGGTACAAGTGCCGCTGGAGCGCAGGACGTAGCAGCCGACAGGGGAGAGCCCGTGGCCGAGGACAACATTGCAGCAGAGCAGCAGCAGGACCAGCAGCCAGCGTCGCCAAGGTTACCGCGTTACAGCCGAAGGCAGCGGAATGCGGCGAAGCGATATGATGCAAGCACGGGCCACTGGGTTGGCATGGCGCGGTGCATGATGGCAGTTGCAACAGAGCCAACAACCATGCAAAAGACGCTTGCACGGCCTGGCGAGTAGTAGTGGGGCGAAGCAATAAAATCTGAACTTGCGTCCCCTGCTGAGAACGACACTTGGGAGCTGGTGGATCGGCCTGAGGGGGCGAAGGTGATCAGCTCCAAGTTGGTGTTCAAGGTGGAGCTCACCAATGACAGCAAGGTGGAGAAGTATAAGGCGTGGCTAGTGGCGAAGGGGTACGCACAGCAGAAAGACGAACACTACGATGAGAAGTTCACGTCCGTCGCCAAGTTCATAAGCATCCGGACGATCCTCATAGTGGCGGCTGCAAAGGATATGGAGATCTACCAAATGGATGTCAAGACGGTATTCCTAAACAACATCATCGAAAAGGAGATCTACCTTGAGGTGTCGGAGGGGGTGGATGCGCCAGAGGGCAAGGCGTGCAACCTGCGGAAGGCCTTGTATGGGCTAAAACAGGCACCCAGGTGTTGGTACCAACAGATGGACAACTACATGGCAGAGATCGGCTTCAGGCGCTGTGAGTCCGACCACAGTGTGTACATGCAGTGCAGCAAGGGACTCTAACAAATTTGTGCACTCTACGTGGACGATCTGATCCTGTGTTCATCAGATCTGGCGGCTTTGCAGCAGCTTAAGGAGCAGCTGAGTAGTAGATTTAAGATGACGGACATGGGGGAGCTGGAGTACTACCTTGGGATGAGCATCACGCGGAACCGAATGGTGCACACACTTGAGTTGGGGCAGGCCAAGTACGTGGCCGAGGTCCTGAAGCGGTACGGCATGGAGGATTGCAAACCAGTGGACATTCCGGTCTCCACAAGCTGTGAACTGAGTGAGGCGATGGTGCCGCAATCTAAAGAGTAGAAGGAGGAAATGGCGGAGGTACCCTACCAATTTGTGGTGGACAGCCTGCCATGGTGGTGACTAGGCCGGACCTGGCCTATGTGGTGGGTCAGGTGAGCAGGTATGTGGCCAATCCTAGACCACTACACTGGACAGCGGCGCGGCGTATCCTCTGGTACTTGCAGGTAACACGGCACGTGCGCCTGAAGTACAATGGAAAGGGGAGGTCAGACCCCTTGCGGCTGGTCTTCTACACTGACGCGGACTACTCCGGCGATGTGGACAAGAGGAAGTCCACTTCCAGCTATGTGTTCTTCCTCGCAGGTGCAGCGGTTTCGTGGTGCAGCAGGAAGCAGGACTGCTTCCCCACCTCCACAGTGGAGGTGGAGTACATCGCTCTGGCCGAGGCGGTCAAGGAAGCAGTGTGGCTCCACAGATTACTGGGGGAGCTGGACGTGCCGCAGCAAGAGCTTACAGTGGTTAAAGAGGACAACACCGGGTCCATCTCTCTGACCAACAACCCGATGCAGCACAAGAGGACGAAGGACATCGATGTGCGCTACCACTACGCGCATGACATGGTGGAGAAGGGACAGGTTGTGCTGCAGCATTGCAGCACGAAGCACATGCTCACAGATTGGTCAAGCAATCTATGTCATCAGCACATGCCCAGGATCGGCATGTCATCAGCCTTGCAGGTCTTGGATTGACAAGCTATGAAGGGCTTGAAGGTGCAGGAGCGGACGGGTAAGAGTGAGCATGAGGCATCCGACATGGAAGGTGCACGGGGGAGATTGTAAAAAAGTGTCCCTGCCATGGATGCCGTTTGTCGTTTTCCTAGTTCAACCACTAGAGAGTGGTTGGATGTCTGATATGATTTGAGCTTTCAGTTGCTCGATTTGGTGGAGAATTCAGAAAGTTAGCCCCATCCGAAGGGTGGGCGGGTGGAATTTGGGTCTCCGACATGGGTGACGGGAGAATTCCACCGCGGTGATCCGATTTCGTCTCCAATGAGCTCCAAATGCACTAGAGGCATGAATGAAGTGACCAGAGGGACCTCCCTGACCAGGGTGACCCTCTCCCTGACTTTTGGGTGAGGAAAGGCGCTCAGACGGGTCATCGTTGAAGCGCCTCCCGTTGCCTAGCGTGCAAGGCACGTTGGACGGCTCCACCAACAATGACTTCGACGGCCGTAGTAGGGGCTCTACTGCTCCGTTTTGGGCGTGCTTGGATGCGTTGGAAAGCGTAGATTGCAGGCTATCAGAATCTAATGTGATTTCACCAAAATAACTAATCATTAGTGGTCTACAGCCTTTCTACGTTTCCGCAACCTGCATTCTGCCAGAATTCTGCACCCTTGGTCTTGTGGCGACCTAAAGTACACACCTCCCTTGAAAGTCTCCTTGAACTAAGTAGCCATGCACAAATTTTGGTAGATCAGAGCACTCCAGGAAAGCATTCCTGACATGTACAACTTTGTACAAATCTGTGCAACTCCGTACAACTATGTACAATGCCGTACGACTCTGTACAACTCCCTACAACTCCGTATAACTGCGTTCAACTCCGTACAAATCTGTACATACCGTAAAATAACTTTGTTATTTTTCTTATAACTCTATACAATTCCGTACAACTCCGCACACCTGTGTTCAACTCCGTACAACTTGTAGAGCTCTACAGGACTCTGTACAACTCGGTACAACTCCATACAACACCATGAAACTATTTAAACCTCTGCACAACTTCATACCATCCTATAGAGCTCCGAAAAAACCCATACAACTTCTTTAAACTTTTTACAACTCCTGATAACTCCGTAAAACTCCATACAGCTCCGTACAACTCCGTACAGCTTTGTACAACTCCGTACCAATCCGTACAGCTGTGTAAATTTTTGTACAACTCCGTGCAACTCAGTGAAATCCGTATACCTCTGCATAGCTCTCTAAAACTCTGCACAACTCCGTAAAACTTTGTAAAACTCCGTACAACTCCATACAACTCTGTACAACTCTGTACAACTTTGTACAACTCCGTACAATACCGTAAAACTCTGTACAATACTCTAAAACTGTGTACAACTCCATAGAACTATGTACAACTCTGTTAAAATATTTACAACTCCGTACAAATCTGTAAAACTCCATAAAACTCGGTATAACTCAAAAAATCTCCAAATAACTCCGTAGATTTCATACAGCTCCATACAACTCTGCACAAATCCATACAGCTCTATACAACTCCGCATACCTCTGTAAAACTCCAAGTAAATCTGTACAACTCTGTAAAACTCCGTACAACACCAAATCTGTACAACTCTGTACAAGTCTGTACAAGTCTGTACACCTCCATACACCTCCATACAGCTCCGTACAACTCTGTACGACTTAATACAACTCTCTACAGGTACGTACAACCACGTAAAACTTCATACAACTCTGTAAAACTCTTTAAAAGTCCTTACAACTCAGTAATGATCCATACAAATCCATACAACCTTATAGAACTCCATACAACTTCGTACAACTCCATTAAAGTCTGAAAAACTCTATACACCTTGGTACAACTTCGTACAACTCCGTACAATTCCATACAAATCTGTAAAACTCCATGAAACTCTGTAAAATCCCGTACACTTCCGTACAACACTGTACAACACCAAAAAATTATGTACAACTCTGTATAACTCCATAAAACTCCATAAAACTCCGTACAACTCCGTACGAGTTCATACAACTCAGTTTGACTCTGTGAAACTCTGTACAACTCCATATAAATCTGACACCTCCGTACAGCTGTGTGCGACTCTGTACAACTCCCTGGAACTTCATACAGCTCCATACGATTCCGTATGGCTCCGTACAGCTCTGTAATATTCTTTACAAATCTGTATCACTACGTACAACTCCATACAACTGCGTAAAACTCCATACAACTGCGTACAACTCCATAAAACTCCCTAAACCTTTGTACAACTCTGTAAAACTCCATACACCTCCTAGCATGTTAGAAAACCTGTGTACAACCCCGAACAACTCCGTACAACTCTGCACATCTTTGTACAACTCCGTACAACTTTGTACCGTACAACCTCTAAAAAAATGTAGAACTCTGTACGTCTCTATCGAACTCCATACAACTATGTCAAACTCTTTACAACTCCGTTATGTTCCTTACAGCTCCGTAGAATTCCCTACATCTCCGTAAAACTCCATACAACTCCGTACAACTCTGTACAACTCCATACAACTCCGTACTTCTCTGTACAACTTCATAAACCTCCGTACAACTCCGTACAAATTCGTGCAACTCCGTACCAATCCGTTCAAATCCGTACAACTCTGTACAACTCCATACAAGTGCTTTGAACTCGGTACAACTTCTTACAACTCCATATAATTCATTGCATCTTTGTTCAACTCTGTACACCTTTGAACACCCTCGTATAACTTTGTACAACTTGTATAACTCCGTACAAATCTGTACAACTCCGTACAACCACACAAATCTGTACAACTACGTACAACTCCGCATAACTCTGTACAACCCTGTACAACTCAGTTCAATTCTGGACAACTTTGTACAACTCTAGAGAACTCGATACGACTCCCTAGCACTCTGTATTGCTCTGTAGAACTCCGTATATTTCTACACAACTCCATAGAACTCTATATAAATCTGTAAAACTCGACACAACTCCGTACAACTCCGTACAAATCCTTAGAAATCCTTACATTTCTATACAGTTCCGTACAACTCTGTACAATCCCATACAACTTTGTACAAATTTGTACAACTCCGTATAACTTTGTATGAACCTGTACAACTACGTACAACTTTGTACAACTCCACAGAACTGAATAGAACTCCGTTCAACTGCGTACCATTCCATACAACTCTGTAGAACTCCGTGAAACTATGTATGAATTTGTACAACTCCTTACAACTCCATACAATTCCGTACAACTTTGTACATATATGTACAACTCCATACAACTCTGTGGGACTACGTACAACTCCATTAAACTCTGAAAAATATTGTACATCTCCGTACAACTCCGCTCAACTCCGTACAATTCCGTACACCTCCAAACAGTTCCGTACAACTTTGTACAACTTTGTTAGGACTCCGTACACATCCATACAACTCTTTACAACTCTGTACTACCCTATAAAGCTCTGTACAACTCTGTATAATTCTACAAAATCCTGTACAATGCCATACAACTCC
This sequence comes from Penium margaritaceum, assembly GCA_023375785.1. Classification (NCBI taxonomy): domain Eukaryota; kingdom Viridiplantae; phylum Streptophyta; class Zygnematophyceae; order Desmidiales; family Peniaceae; genus Penium; species Penium margaritaceum. Next base: position 122,107 of record SZWC01005898.1, read on the forward strand.
ATACAACTCTGTTAAACTGCTCACAACTACGCACAACTCCATACAACTGCCAACAACCATGTATAGTCCCATACAACTCCGTAATACTCTGTAAAAGTTTGAACAACTCTATACAGATCCTTACAATTCTGTACAACTCTGTACAACTCTGTACAAATCCGTAAATATCAGAAAAACTTCGTACAACTCCATACAACCCTGTACAACTCTACACAAGTCCGTACGATTCCACATGACTCTGTATAACTCCGTACAAATCAATACAACTCCATACAACCCTGTAAAACTCTGAACCACTCCGTACAACTCTGCACAACTCCATGCAACTCGTAAAACACAATAAACGTTTGTACAACTCCGTACAATCCCAAACATCTCTTTACACCTCCGTACAACTCTGTACATCTTTGTACGACCATGTACAACTCAATAGGAATCCGTAGAACTCAATAGGAATCCGTACAACTCTGTACAACTCCATAGAAGTACATGCAAGATTGTACATCTCTGTACAACACTCTACAACTGTGTAAAACTCCGTACAAATCTGTACAAATCCGTACAACTCCATAGAACTCCATATAGCTCTCTACAACTTCATAAAACTCCGTACAACTCCGTACACCACTATAAAACACCATACAACTCCTTCCAACTTTGTACAACTCCAGAAAATTCCGTACAACTCTGCAAAACCCCGTATAATTCCATACAATTGCACAAAATTCTGTACAACTCCGTACAACTCAGTACAACTCCGTACAAATCGGTGAAACTCCGTACAACTTGGTACACCTCCCTACAACTTTGTATAGCTCCATACATCTTGGTACAACTCTATAAAACTCTATACAACTCTGTGCAACTCCATAAAACTTCGTACAACTCTGTAAGACCCGGTTCAACTCTGTATAGGGAGGTACAATGTTTTCCATAAAATCCCTACAACTCAGTACAAATAACTCTGAACAACTCCGTACAACTCAATACAAATCCGTACAACTCCGTAAACCTCCGTAAAAATCCGTAAAACTTCATGCAACCCTTTACAACTCCGTACACATCCATACAACTCCATGTAACCCGTACAACCCCGTACAACCTCTTAAAACTCTGTATGAAACCGTACAACTTCATGGAACTCCGTCCAACTCCGTACAATTCCGTAAAATGCTGTACAATTCCATAAAACTCAGTACACTTCTGCACAACTCTATACCACTCTGTACAACTTTGTAAAAATCTGAAAAGCACAGTGTAAATCTGTACAACTCCGTAGAGCTCCGCATATTTCCACACAACTCCGTACAACTCCCTACAACTCCATACAACTATGTACACCTCCCTACAAATCCGTACAACTCCATACAACTTTGTACAACTCTGTACAACTCCGTATCAATCCGTACAACTCCATAGAGCCCCTTACACCTCTGTAAACTTCCGTACAAATCCATGAAACACCGTACAACTCCATACAACTTTGTACAACTATGTAAAGCTCTGCACAGCTCTGTAGAAATCCTTACACCTCAGTACAACTCCGTACAAATTCATAAACTCTGTATAACTCCGTTCAATGACGTACAGCTCCGTAATACTGTGTGGAAATCTGTTCAACGACATTCAGCTCTGTAATACTCTGTACAACCCCACACAATACTTCAATTCTAAATGACTCCATACAGCTCCATGTACCTCTGTACAACTCTATACAACTCCCTAAAACTCCATACAAATGCTTACAACATGGTATATATCATAGAACTCCGTTCAACTCCAAAGGATTCTGTACGAATCCGTACAATTCCATACAACAATGTACAACTCTTTAAAACTCTATAAAACTCTAGAAAACCTTGTACAACTCTATACAGCTCCGTATAACACGTTCACCTCCATTCAAATCCATAAAACTCTAACAACTCCGTACAACTTCGTAAGATTGCATACACCTCCGTACACCTCCAAACAAACCCGTATATCTCCATAGAATTTCGTGTAGCTCTGTACAATGTTTTTTGACTCGGTACAACTCTGTAAAAATCCATACAACTCTGTAAAACTCTGTAGAACACCTTCTAACTACGGACATCTCTGTACAACTCCATAAAGTTCCACAGGACTCCGCACAACTCTGTACAATTCCGTACAACTCTGTACAGCTCCACACGAATCTGTTAACTCTATACATCTCCGTACAACTATGTAAAAATCCATGAAATTCCTTACAGCTCAGTATAGTTCCATACAACTATGTACAACTTCCTACAACACCGTACACGTACATAAACTACATGCCACTCCGTACATCTTCGTAAAACTCTGTACAACTCCGTAAAACTGCAGAAATTCCGCACAACTCTGTACAACTCTGTATAACTCCTTACAATCGTGTACAACTATGTACAACTCCATTCAAATCCGTACAACCTTGTACAACTCTGTATATCTCCGTAAAACTCCATACAACTCCATGCAACCCCGTAAAACTCCGATCAACTCCGTACAAATTTATAAAACCTTGTACACCTCCTTACAATTTTGTAAAGCTCTGTAAAACTTAGTACAACTCCGTACAGCAGTTTAGAACTCGGTACAACTCCATACAAACTTCGTACAACTACAAAAAAATCCGTACAACTCTGTTCAGCTTCGTACAATTCTGTGCAACTCAGTGCAATTCTGTGCAACTCCATTCAACTCCGTACAACTCCCTACAACTCCCTACAACTCTGTAAAACTCAGTACAACTTCTTACAAATCCGTATAAATTCACAAAACCCCGTACAATCATGTTTAGCTAAGTACAACTCCGTACAAATCCGTACAACTGTGTACAACCCAACAAAATTTTGTTCAGCTCCATACAACATTGTACAAATCTTTACAACCCCGTACACCTCTTTACAACTCCGTACCCTCCGTACAACTCGGTAAAACTCCTTAAATGTTCATACAACTATGTAAAACTTTGTGAAATTCGTTACAAATGCGTACAACTTCGTTCAACTCTGTACAGATCCATATAACTTCTCACAACTCCGCACAACTACATAAAATTCTGTAAACATTTGTACAATTCCGTACCACTTTGTACAACCCAGTACAACTCCCTACACCTCTGTATAACTACATTCAACCCTGTACAACTTCATACAACTCTGTCTACTTCCGTACAACTTCTTGAAACTCTGTACACCTCCGTACAACTCTGTGCAACTCTATATTACTCGGTTCAACTTTGTAAAGCTGCGTAAAATCCCATACAAATCCATACAAATCCATACAACTCCGTATAATTCTGAACAAATCTGTACAACTCCGTACAAATCCTTACAACTGTATGACAATGTACAGCTGCAGAAAAGCTTGTTTAACTCCGTACAACTCCGTGCGACTCTGTCAAACTCCATAAAACTCTGTACAATTCCGTACGGCTCCTTACAACTCTGTACAGCTCCGTATGACTCCATACGACTCCGTATAGCTCTCTACGACTCTATACAACTCCCTAAAAATCCGTTCAACTCCGTACAACCCTGTACAGCTGCGTAAAACTGCTTATGACTCTGTCAACTCCCTATGACTCCGTACACATCTGTAGAACTCCGTACAACACTGCACAACCCCGAACAGCTCCGTACAACTCTTTACAACTCTGGATAACTCTGTAGGAGTCTGTAAAACTCCGTTCAACTCCGTATAACTTCATAGAACTTCTTCCAACTGTGTACAACTTTGTAAAACTCCGTACAACTCCGTACAATTCCATACAACTCTGTACACTTTCGCACAACTCCGTACCACTTTGTACAACTCTGAGAAGCACCGTACAAATCAGTACAACTCCGTAGAGCTCCCTACAAATCCGCATAACTCCGTACAACTCCCTAAAACTCCGTACAACTCTGTACACCTTCCTACAAATCCGTACAACTCCGTATACCTATGTACAACTCTGTATAACTCCGTTCAAGTCCGCAGAACCCCTTACACCATTGTACAAGCCTGTACAACTCCATCAAATTCCGTACAACTCCGTTCAGCTGTGCAAAGCTCCGTACAACTCCTTACAAATCCTTACAACTTAGTACATCTCTGTACAATTTTGTAAAACTCCATTCAACTACGTAGAGCTCCGTAATACTCTGTACAACTCCATAAAACACTTTACATTTCCAAAAGACTCCATAAAGCTCCATATAACTCCGTACAACTCTGTACAACTCCCTAGAACTCCATACAAATTTGTACAACTGGGTACATATCATAAACCTTCGTACAACTCTATACAATTCCGTACAACTCCGAACAACAATGTACAGCTCTTTACAGCTCTGTACAACTCCGCACAACCTTGTACAACTCTGTACAGCTCCGTATAACACCGTTCAACTCTGATCAACTCCATAAAACTCTAACAAATTTGTGCAACTCCGTAAAATTGCGTACACATCTGAACATCTCCGAACAGCTCCATACAATTCTGTACAACTCTGTACATCTCCACACAGATCTGTTCATCTCTGTACATCTCCCTACAAATCCATACAACTCCATGACATTTCGTACAACCCAGTACAGTTCTGTACAACTCTGTACAACTTCCTACAACACCGCAGAACTCCGTAAGACTCCATGCAACTCTGTACAACTTTGTAAAACTCTGGAAACTCCTGCACAGCTCTTTTCAACTCTGTACAACTCCGTACAACTCCGTACAATCATGTACGGCTCTGTACAGCTCCATACAACTCGGTACAACCTCGTACAACTCTGTATAGCTCCGTACAACTCCATAAAAGTCCGTCAAACTCCATTAAACTCCGTACAAATTCGTAAAGCCCTGTACACCTTCGTACAACCCCGTACAACACTGTGTACAACTCCTTACACTAGTGTACAACTCGGTACAACTCCATGCAACTCCGTACGATTCCATGCAACTCCATGGAAATCCATAACTCCCTACAAATCCGTAAATATCTGTACAACCCTGTACAACTCTGTACATATCCTTACAAATCCGTACAACTTCACAAAACCCCGTATACTCATGTTTACCTCCGTACAGCTCCGTACAACTGCATACAACGTTGTACAGCTCCGCAAAATCTTGTATAACTCCATACAACTCCGTATAACTCCGTACAACTATGTACAAATCCATGTAACTTCTCACAACCCCATACAGCTCCATACAGCTTCATCTTGTTAGTACACATTTGTTCAATTCTGTACAGCTCCGTACAACACCATACAAACTCCCTACACCTCCGTACAACTACATACAACCCTAGATAATTCCGTAAAACATATTAAAACTATGTACACCTCCATACAGCTTTGGACAACTCTGTACAACTTTGGTAAACTCCGTACAACTCCATAAATTCCTGTTCAACCCTGTACAACTCCATAAAAGTCTGTACAATCCTGAACAGCTCCGTAAAAACTCCGTACAAATCCGTACAACTCTTTACAACTGCATAAAACTTTGTTTAACTCCGGACAACTACGTACGACTCCATAAAAAGTACGTCTCCGTACAGCTCCGTAAAACTTCGGGTGATTCTGTACAAGCCCGTACAACTCCCTATGACTCCGTTCAACTCCTTCGAAATCTGTTCAGCTCCGTAAAACTGGAAAAGACTCTGTACAACTTCTTACAACTCCGTACAACTTTATATGACTCCGTCAACTCTGTACAACTCCGTACACCTCTGCGGAACTCCGTACAACACCGTACAACTCCGTAGAACTCCGTACAACAATGTACAACTCCGTACAACTCTTTACAGCTCTGTGTGACTATGTACGACTCCGTACAACTCCCAACAGCTCCCTATAACTCCATACAATTCAGTACAACTCCATACAACTCCGTAGAACTATGTAAAATCCCGTACAACTCCATAAAACCCTGTACAACCCTGTTCTCCGTACAACTTCAAAATACCCCGTACAACTTCGTACAACTCCGTACAACTTCTTCAAACTCTGTTCACCATCGTACAGTTGGTACAACTCCATAAACCTCCGCAAAACTCCATACAACTCCCTAAAACTCCTACCACCCTAGTACAACTCCATAAACCTCTGTACAACCCCGTACGGCTGCGTAAAAGTCTATATAACTCCGTAAAGCTCCTTACAACTCTGTGTAAATGCACACATTGCTGTACAACTCCGTATAGACCCATACAACTCCGTACAACTCTGTACAACTCCGTTCAACTCCGTACAACTCTGGAAAACTCAGTACAACTATGTACAGCTCCGTAAAAAGTTGTACAAACTCTGTATAATTCCGTACAGCTCCATACGGCTGAATACAACTCTGTAGGAATCCCTCCAACTCCTTTCAACTCCATATGACTCCGTACAACTCTGTACACCTCCATAAAACTCTGCAGAAATTCGTACAGCTCCGAAATACTATCTTCAACATTTTAGATCTCTGTACAACCCCGTACATTTCTGTAGATCTTCGGACAACTCCGTGCACCTGCGAAGAAATCCGTACAATGTGTTACAAGTCCGCATGACTCCATACAGCTCCATAAAACTATTGTACTACCGCATAAATTCAGCTCGATAGTCATTTGCGAAGAATTGTTTCTTTAGGTCATCTCAAACAACCGGTGACATATCTTTGCACACTAGCAACAAGGCCTCACTGAATTATGGGTCTCTAAAAATCAGAAATTTCAGGAGTTTGGTTCAAATGTGCATGCTCACAACCTCCACACGAGTTCAAACGACCAAAATCAAGCGATGAGGGTACATTGCATTGGCCTCTCCATTGTTGAGAGCTTCCTAGGAGCACGAATTGAACCCCCTCATTTCCAGAACTCATTTTGGAAGGAATCTCCGCACACTGGCTACAAGGGGGGAACCTAATTTTGCAACAGGGTCAAGCCCGAGGGTGATTAATTTAAATCCAAATTTGGCCAGTAGTAGGGTACGTACGACTCCGTACAAGTCTGTACAATCCTGTACAGTTCCGTACAACTCCGTACAACCCCATAAAACTCCATACAACTCCGTACAACTCTGCAAAACTTCTTACAACTCCATACAAGTCCATACATCTTTGTACAACTCCGTACAACTCCGTACAATTCTGAACAACTCCGTACAACTCTGTACAAATCTGTACAACACCATACAAATAAATACAAATCCACAAAACTCAGTACAACTCCGTAAAACTCCATACAACTCCGTACAACTCCGTGAAACTCCCCACAACTCCATACAATTCCGTACGACTCTGAATAACTCCGTAAACACCCGTACGACTCCATACGAATCCGTAGAACTCCGTACAAATCCGTACAGGTCCGTTCAACTCCGTTTGACACCATACAACTCTGTCCAGATCCGTATAACTCCGTACAACTCAGTACAACTCCGTACAAATCCGTACAACTCCATACAACTCTGTAGAAATTTGTACAACTCCTTACAACTTCATGCAGCTCCGTAGAACTCCATACATCTTTGTACACCTATGTACAACTTTGTACAACTCCGGATGACTCTGCACAACTCCATACAACTTTATACAACTCCGTACAACTCTGCACAATTCCGTACAACCCCGTACAACTCGTAAAACTTTGTATGACTCTTTGCAACTCTGTACAACTCCATAAGACTCCGTAGAACTATGTATAACTCCATATAACTGCGTACAGCTCCGTACAATTCATAAAAATTCTGTACAACTGCGTACAAGTCTGTACAAATCCGTACAACTCCTCACAACTCTGTAAAACTTTGTACAAATCCGTACAACTCTGTACAACTCCGTATAACTCCGTACAACTCCGTACATCTCCATAAAATTAAGTACAACTCCGTACAACTCCATAAAACTCTGTACAACTCAGTACAACTCTCTACAACACCGTACCATTCTGTAAAACTCTGTACAACTCCGTACAACTTCATAGAACCCTTGACAACTTTGTACACGTCCTTAAAACTCCATAAAACCACGTACAACTTTGTACAAATCTGTACTACTCTTCACACCTGCGTAAAACTTCGTAGAGATCTGAAAACTCTATACAATTCTGTACAACACTGTACAACTCAGTTTAACTCCGTACCACTTCGTAAAACTTCATAAAACTCAGTTCAACTCCTTACAAGTCCGTACAACTATGAACGGATCCATATAACTATGTTCAGCTCTGTGTAAATCCGTGCAACTCCATGAAACTATGTACAGCTCCTTACAACTCCGTACAACTTTGTACAACCCTGAACAACCTTGTTTAACCCCGTAAAACTCTGTACAACTTTGTACAGCTCCTTACAATTCTGTACAACTCCGTACAACTCTGTACAGCTCTGTATAACTTGGTACAACTCCTTAAAACTCCATAAAACTCTGTACAACTTCGTGTAAATCTGTGCAACTCCGTACAGCTCTGTACAGCTCCGTACAGCTGCATCTAACTCTTTACAAATACGTACAAATGTGTACAACCCTGCTCAACTCTGTGCAACTCCGTACAACTTCGTACAAATCCATACAAATCCATACAGCTCCGCAAAACTCCTTAACAACTCCATATAATTCCTTTTAACTCTGTAAAAATCCGTACAAATCTTTACAATTCCCCACAACTCTGTACAACTCTGTACAACTCCGTATAACTCCGTACACCTCCATAAAACTCCGTATAAATCCAAGAGACTCTGTACAACTCCGTACAACTCCTTACAACTTTGTACAGATCTGTACAAGTCTGTACAACTCTGCACAACTCCGTACAACTCCATAAAACTCTGTACAGCTACGTACAACTCCATACACCTGTACAGCTCTGTACACCTCCATAGAACATACAACCTCGTACAACTTCTTACAACTCTATATAACTCTATACAACTTCTTAAAACTCTGTACAGCTCCGCACAATCGTTTACAACTCCGTACAAATCCGTACAACCTTGGCAAAATCTGTACAACTCCGTACAATTTTGTACATGTCTTAACAACTCTGTACAACTCCATACAACTCCATATAACTCTGTACAGCTACGTACAACTCTGTACAAATGTGTACAACTCCGTATGCTTCTGTACAAATCTGTATAACTCTATAAAACTCCATACAACTTTGTAAAACTGTGTACCACTTTGTACAGCTTCGTACAACTCCATCTACCTCCGGAACGTTCCATACAACTCCGTACAAATCCGAACAACTCCGTACGACTCCCTACAACTCCGTACAACTCCGTAAAGTTCCGTACAGCTCCGTACAACACTTTACAACTCTGTACAACTCAGTACAACTGTGTACAAAGTGTTGTGTGTCTATTCGCTGCAACACTCTGCGCTGCTACAACAAGAGCAAAATGGTGATCGCTGATCATGGAGACATGAATCATTCTTGCATGAAGCACATCAGCGTTGAGCATCACTTTGTACCTCAGTGTAATGCTGCCGGAGAAGTTCAGGTTTTCTAGGTTGATACTTTTCAACAGCATGTTGTTGGTCTCATGCGGGCTCTTTATAACCCGGATGTTACTGTGCCACTCCCTTGCTTGCAAGTTGTCTCCTGCCACATGGGTGCTTTTTATTCTCACTCTCATGTGTGTGGAGCTTGTTCGTCTATGGGGAAGTGTTGCTAATGGGATGTGAATACGCAAGTGAACTATTTTCTCTATCGACACACATCCCATCACTGCAGGTGAATAATCTGACGTGAAGCTCTCAGATGAAGTATCATCGTACGCCCGATGGCTTATGCACTGCTGGCATTTCAGACTAGTGCAAAAGTGGCACTTTTTGTGTCCATTCAGGATATGTTTGAGAGCTCAATGATGGGATCACCATAACTTGCTTACTTTCTCTATAGAAAAACATGGATTAATACATGGTAGAGTGCATGCACCAACATACGATCGTGGTTGATGTGGTTGACTATTTTTAGCCGTGCATGCTTAGACATGTTCTTTCTTGGTGAGGCCGGGTCGTTGTTCCTACAAGACCACACGTCCCGTTCATCCCAGCGTGTGAGAAACCACCATCCGCTCACTCCCAACTGGTCCAGTTCGATCCCGGGGTGTATTCATTCATGCATTCCCATGCAAAACTGCCTTGAGCTCTGGGTGTGAGGGGAAGACAATGAAGACCAAATCCTGCTACTTCTGAAACGCATCAAGAGGTGTTTTTGCTGTGCTTTCTTGAATGTGTTTCCAATTAAAGGTGGAGGAAGGATAAGGTGGTCCATTTCGGTTTGTGAGTGGGATGTCTTTGGTTGAGGTTGGCAAGGTGATTGTAGATCTGGCTAAAGGATTTGAATTTTGGGCAAAGTCTGTAGCTAGGAAGGTCTCGGCGATGTGGGGTACCCAAGTATCTATTCTTATGGACGTAGACTGGTGTGCTTGAGCATCCGGAGAGTGTGCTAGAGGGGTCCCACAGGTGTTTGGAGAGTTTCCCTATAAGGGGGCATACTTGAAGGGGGTCATCCGACATTACATTGTTGTGTCTTCTTAGTTTGTATATGATTGCAATAGGCAGTCCAGTCAGTGAGATGAGGGTGACGTATTGTGTGAAGCTGGCGGCATCGCCTAAGGAGGGAGCGTTTGTCATGACCGCTACCCATGTGAGTGGTAGATTCTCTCGTACTTCGCGGAGGACCTCTTGTTGGCTGCGAGTTGGTGGTTTGCCTAGGGCGTGGACGAGTGTCTCGGGTTGAAATATGTGTCGGACCTGGAGCTCAAATGTGAGGACAAAGCGTTCTCGTTGGGGGATGCCAAATGGGGTATCATCTGGTTTGAGGAGACGGCGATGTTCGATGTCATATCGGGTGAGTTTTGGGGGGAGAATTTAAGGGGCTGATGCAAGAAAGTGGCGGAAGTAGTCGGCCCATCGGTGACTGTGGGATGCCGTGCGGATTCTAGCCAGTGCAGGATGGGATAGGAAGAAATGCCCACTTTTGGGAAGTTTTTGGGTGTCTAGGACAGTTTGTTTCCATTTGTGTTGTGAGGGATGAAGGAAGTCGTATACCCATTTTGCACCCTGAGTCTGGATGAGGTGAGTTGGCCATTTGACATTGAGGCCATGATTGACTGTAGCGTACGGACCATTTTTACAGTTAAAAATGGTCTTTAAATAATTATCGGGTGCTTCGGGTACTTGAGGCTCAAGTTTCGAGGAGCCAAAGCCCGGAAAAATATAATAGGCTAGAGTCTCATTCGACTCTAGCCTGGAAAATGTCCGTGACCGGATTCTAGGTGAAAGGAGTGCCGCGATGGAAAATCCATCGCGTCACTCCTCCTCCACTCCTAGCTTGGCGCTAGGGTCCTGTTCCAGCGTGGCAATGCCACGTGGAACGATTAGGGTTAAGATGCATGTTTTGAAAAAATGCCCTATGACGACTACGTCCATTTGTGGCGCGGTTCGTCTCAGCCAAAAGGGCTGAGACGACCATTCGCTGCGCTCCTTGGACTACAATTTCTGAGGGCCTACATTTTGGGTTCAGAAGTTAGTCGAAAAACAGCCCACGGCTGTTACATTGGCATCAGATCCAGAGCTTCCGCGAAAGATATGGGTGTCGGAAACACTGAGGCGTCAGATTTCAACATCGACGGACAGCGTTTGCCCCCGTCGTAGTGTATAGCGAGAGAAAAAAAATGAGGGTTTCGACCAATTCGTCCAAACGCCGCACGATCGATTGGCGGAGAGTACGAGAGGCCAAACACCGACCGACCGGCGGCGAGGACGAGCCGAGAGCTCGACGCCGACGATCAGCGAAACACCCCCCGGTGAGCGAGCTCGCACCGGGGAGAGCCCGACAGGCCGAGCCCCACGGGCCGAGCCCGATAGGCCGAGCCCGGCAGGCTCAGCCCAAACGCCCCGGCGGTGTGAGGAGTGGGGAGCGATCCTCCCCCTCCCCATCGCCATGGATTGACGGCCGAAGGGGGGGGGGGG
>SZWC01005899.1:18961-73157 GCA_023375785.1 Penium margaritaceum
CTGCTGCTGCTGCTGCTGCTGCTGCTGCTGTTGCTACTGCTTTTGCTGCAACCTATCGCTGCGGATGCAGCGGAAGTGCATATCATGCCAACTGCAAGTGGCGCGCGAGCACTCAAGTGGTTGCCCCAAAAGGAGTAAGCTTTTGGTGGGAAATGAAGAGAAGGATGGGGACACACACTTCGACCTGCTGACTAATGCTGTCAATGGATGAAGCGACTGAGGAAAGGCATTCTACCCCTTTCTTGGAGTTACTGCCATGAAGGCCCCCCTCCCCAATCTCTCCCCCCTTCTCCCTTCCCTCCCGCTCCCCCCTTGTGTGTAATCTGATGCCATTCCATCCTTCTTCCTCGTTCCAGTTCGGAAGGAGCATCCACTCTGTGTGTGCTGCATTGACCTGACAAGTCTTGTTTTTTCTCCTCTCCCCCGGTCACTGCACATTTTGATCGGTTGCTTGTTCGTCATCCCCTCCCCAACCGCTGCACCCCACCCTTGCAAGTCCTGCAGTGGCTGGCAAGGATCAAGCCAGACCTGGTGCTCGTCGTTGACTTCGATGTGGACTCGGCCTCAACCTTCTTCCTGTCCCGCCTGCAAAGCAACCTCGACCATGCGGCCGCCATGTTTGACCTACACGATGAGGTGGGAGGGAGGACGAGACGGCCACACATGGTGGTGTTGGAGGACATGGTGGTGGGCCAGCTGGTTATCCAGGCCCTGCTGCCATATGAGGACATCCATGTCATGACGCGCACGGCCGACATGTGGGCGAGGGAGTTTGAGCAGTACGGGCTGCGGCCAGCTGCAGGTCTTCAGAGGGTTTTCCGGTCGCTGCAGTCGGTGCTGGAGGGCGATAGAGTGCACCCTGCGCTCGACGTTTTTCCGCACAAGTCGTTGGAGAACACCCTTCAGCTCTGTTGGAAAGGCCAGCCGATAATGTTTGCATCGCTTTGGACGTCGTGATGGTGATGTGATGGTGATGCACCCAGACATCAACGACTCCAAGCTGTGTCCAAGTCCAAGAGGTGTGCATGCAAAGGGATGTGCTGGAGATAGACATACTGCAACCTTTGCACACACAGCTTTATCATTGACATTTATGGCAATAAAGCCCCCTGTCCTGTGGATCTATGGAAATGTGCCCGCATTCTAGAAAAATGATTTACACGTGCCATTACTTTGAAGATAATATTGTGCACGTATGTCGCTCTTCTTTGCTCAACCCTGACATCTATACGCCCCCACCATCTGTTGCAATGCGAATGTAGACTGTAGTTGGAATGTTGGGTTTTGTTGCAAAAGGAATGTTGATGTTGATGAATAGAATGGACTGCAATGGTCAACCAGCTCAGGTGAGAAGGCGGAAGAGATTGTTGATCTCTTGCAGACAAGAGGCGCTATCTTTTTGTGGGCGCCTACTTGCCCTTGCGTTGGAGTGCTTTGTCAACAACCACCTTGCGTATTGCATTTCAAGACTGCGCAAGGTGATTTGGAATGTGACAGGGATTCATTTTTTATGCTCCATTGGTACTGGATGAGTGTGTGTGACATGGGGCAATTGTTTGGTAGTCGAGATGTGGGCACTTGGTGGTTTGCACCTGTGTTGTGGAAGAGACCCATTGATGCTTGGTTGTGATATCCCCCGCTAGCTGTATCTTATCTATGGTCGAGACCCAGGCACTCGATGGTCAGCACCAATGCTGCGGGCTCCCATTGACATTTGGTTGGTTCTTTTGTGTGAACCGTTCTTGCCTGTACATACACGGCACATGCGTGAATACGTTCCGTGGCCATGCACGTGCAAATCCATGATGTAGACCCTGTTGGCGTCAGAGCATCTTCAGGTGGTGATTCACCCATCCGCAACTGCAAGACAGATACCATGGAGACTTGCCGTGGCATTTTGGCCTTTTTTTCTACAGCGTCTAGATGTTTCTCCTTGCATTGGTCGTGGGCCTTCTTTGCATGGTTTTGCATTGTATGCACACAGGTCAATGCCGCATCCATGCATGTTTGCAGTCGTTGCGTCCAGCTCAAGGCTCTACATCCGTAGGCTCGGACGATCTGCATGTGGATGCATTTCCACTGAAACCAAAACAGTGCCTGAAGGCAAAGTGACCATGCCGCGTGGGTCGCCTGCCATGCGCCCCGTCAGATGTTTATCCTCTGTGTGTCATTTACCACTCCTCTTTGCACATGGGAGTTATTGAAGATTTTGAGACTATGCGAGTCTCCTGTAGCTAAACCCTTGTTGTTCTTGCGCCTACCTTGCATGCCTGTGCATGTGCTGACTAGATTGCGTTGTCACGTGAGCGACAGCAAAGCTAGAAAGCGTCAAAACATCTTCGCAGTTGGGATGTCTCTCATTTGTTGTATCATGTCAAAGTTGTTGGAGTTTGAGCTTCTCACAGTACGAAAGATGTTCCTAATGTTTTGTTACTATTTTTGCATGTTTTATAGACTAATCACATTTTCTCAATAGGGCGAGATCCGGTCACCCAGATACATGTTCCGTTGCTTTGGGAAGGCCTGTTTTACATGGGTTTATGGTCTTTAGGATCTTTGATTACTGAGTGCTCATTTGGGTTTGGAGGGCGTGACGGGGCCTGTTGGGCTAGCTGCCAACGTCCCTATGTAAGCTGTGTTGCGGCTTTTTTGTAACCTCTCCTCGCTCTTAATGCATTGCGTCCAAGACTTAGCCTGATTTTGTGCAATGCTGCTGTTCCCACACACAGACTTCATCCTTGTCTGTGCATGAGCATGCTTTCCCTCAAACATTTCTTCACATTGTACAAGAGCACAATGGGACGTGTGAGTTGCAGTGCTGGGAAAAGTAGTCCGAGACGCCATGAGGGAGCCCCACGTTGCATCACGCAGGAAAAACCATGCAAGAATAGCCATTAGTTCAATAGATGTGTTACGTGCAGTGGCTCTTGTGTGCACTAGATGTTGCCTCATTGGCAGGGGAAGCAGCACCAGAGTTTGAGGTAGCAGTTGCTGAGACCAAAAGAAGGGGACGAAAAGAAACGGAAACGCCTAAGCAGTTCCTATAGCCAGCTCTGGTTGGCCAGAGACAGGCGAGTACCAGCCGCAGCAGTAGCAGGCAGCGTAGCACCAGCGACTATAGTAGCAACGCGAAACAACAAGTGTGGGCAGCAGAAACAGCAGCAGCCATAGCTGCCATGGGAAGTAGCGAGGGCAGTAGCGGGCAGCAACAGTCGCAGCAGTAGCAGCAAGTAGTAGCCACAACAATGGATACAGGAGCCAGCTACAGAAGTGGTGGCGGCGGCGACAGCGGCAGCGAGTAGAAACAACAGAAGCGGCATCGGAGAGCAATGATGACGGGAGCGGTAGTGGTGTCAGCGGCAAGCAGCAACAAAAGTGGAAGAAGCAACACACGGAAGCAGCAGCAGTAGAAGTGAAGAGCGTGCTACAACGAGAAACAGAAGTAGCGTGAACCAGCAGCTTTAGCTCGGAACAGTAGTGGCAGCAGCAGTTACACAGCAGTAGCGTGCAACAGAAGCATCAGCACCACAGAGTGGCAACAGCAGTAGTGCACAACAGAAGGAGGAGGATAAAATAGCACCAGCAGCTAGGTATACAGTAGTTGTGGGTGCTGCACGGCCTACACGCAACTGCGTCAACGCCACGTTGCCAGCACAATCCCAGTGATTTTCGTCAAGTTCATTGGCGATTGCATCCACGTTTTTTGTGCGTGCTACCAATGGTCCACTGTTGCCTGGACGGAGTTATGCCGGCTGTAAAGAGGAAACAAAGGAAAGCCTGGTGCAGTCAGAGAGGGGGCAATTTAGCAACTCCCCAGTGAGGGATCCCTTGACATACCCGCATTCATTCAAACCGCCAAAAAAGGGGTGGCGAGGGGGGGGGGGGGGGGGGGGGGGAGGAGAAGGCCACCGAGGAGCTCCTGAGGAAATTCCCAAAGAGAGAATGTCCTACAAACCAGTATGTTCTGGTAAAACAAAAGAAAAGGATACAACCAGAAACATTGGTTGTGATTTGTCAAAGAAGTGGAATGATTCCATAGGGAATTGGTTCAGTGTTCCATGTTTCCGGAAATGAGCACACCACAAGTGCATGAACCTATAGGGGTTCCCTTGAACCAGATTGATTCATATCCCTGTGTATGGTGACCATTATGCCATAATTGAGTGTATTGCATACTTGCCATAGTTAAGCCCGTTCCATGAGTGGACTGGCGTGGCAACAAGGACCACTATTTTGTGGTTTCGCCTGTGACGACTATAGTGATGGGCGCCATGGTTGGCGTCACTGTTGGCAATGCCCCTCGGGCTGGCAACCGCATCGGATCCGGCCCCTTGCAAATTCTTGTCATCCACAGAATGAGCACTTGCTTGATACAACAGGTCCTCTCACCGAGGATGTGGCCGCTCTCTGCGGTGAGCTCCAGGGTCTAAAGCAGATGGTGCAGGTTCTTTGGGATCATGTTGTTGCTGAATGTGCTGTCACCGTGCCTGCACTTTTGGCCGCCCTTTCCGCCACTTCACAGTTCTCTGCTTACAAATCTTAGCTGCCATCATACCTTCCCCTGCAGGCCGCAACCAACCTCACCATCCTACGATCTTCTACTGGTGTCAATATTTACACATGATTACTTTTCATTGACCAGTGGCACCAGATGAGCTCGTTCTCAATAACATTGGCACACAACACGAAAGGCCCGCCTTGTCTTGGGCACGTGGACGGCCTTGTTGAAGTCTGTGCTAGCGGAGCTACTGCCACGAAGGCATGCATGACTCCACTCGTGGGCTTTCTGACAGTGACAAAGGCAAAACAAGAGGGATAACCAATAGCTACGGCATCACAATCAGATAGTGTAGAGGATGTTCCAGGGACTGAAGAAATGGAGGTGGTCCTGAGAGCAAAAAAATTGGAAAAACAACAGGTTGCATATGCACCAGAAGCTGCAGGTGTCCTTGTTGTTGGATTTGCAACAACAGGTGTCGATACTGTACCGGCTGTGAGAGTGGATGTTTCTACAATGAGAGGTTCAAATATAGTACGTCTATGTGCACGATATCCACCATTTGAGGATTGTGCTGAGATACCTATATCACAGACAGCTGGGCATTAGTTGACTGACTCCGATGGTGGTGTCAGGCATTCAGATAGCACTCACAGTGTCAAGCTTGGAGTAGCCGACAAGGAGCTCGAGTCCTTGTTGAGTGCACCAGCACGACCATGGCATGAAGATGAGAGTGATATCACCAATGCATTTGAGACAGGAGATGCAGCCTCCGCATCTGAGGGCATACACATCGAGACTGCTCCCATTTCTTCAGCAACATCATCTACCATTTGAAGAGGAGGTGATGGCTTAGGAGGCATGACATCAGCACCTAGCTAGGATGGAGCACTTGTACGCTGTCCTAATGGTAGGAGATATTGACAAAGTTGTTCAGGATTTGTCCGTGCATGTGGTTAGTCTCCTACAAGAGACAGGACAAGAGCTACTATACATTCAGGGAGGCTGGGCACCAGGAAGTAGCTCGCAGCTTAGAGGTAGTAGATTCCATTTTGATTGTAGTCTGCCACTTCAGATGTCAGTTCTGATTTTTATCAGAGTGACACGGATCCACTTGAGGAAAAGCTTGTTTAGCTTGTTATGTATCTTACTGTCCTGAATACATTGGCACAATTCCCAATTGTGCAATAAGAGATTGCAGATGCTCGGCTTCTGAGTGTGGTTGCTTCTTCTGCCTTTCTTGGTATTGCTTTCTAACATTAGGAGATCAAGTAGAGTGACCTTATTAAACATTTATTTTAAGTATTCAGAAGCCATTAGAAGTCACTTTCTGTTACAAATTCAATGAATAACCCGATGAAAAGACAAACAATATAAAACCATAATCATGTTAAAGTATTCCTGTGTGGGCAAGTGAATCTATGGAAACAAACATGAATTGAAAAAAATGTGAATGAATGGATGGTATTCAACATAAACACATATTGATATGGATTCAAATGCAAAAAAAAACATAGATGTAGCGGGACGGCCGGTTCGGCCCTCCCTCCTCCACAAAGCGAGGGGTGGTTGCACACCACCCCTTGCGTCAGCAAGGACTGGCCGACGGCAAGCATTTTGCTGGCCGCCGGCTAGCTGGCTGCCGGCTAGTTGGACGGCTGGCGGGCGGCCAAGTGACCGGCCGGCCACAAGCCGACCAGCCGCCAGCTACCGATCGTGGCCTCAGCCTCATCGACGGCTGAGGGGCCGCGAGGGCCTCAAGGGCTAAGCCTCCTGGCCTCGTGCCCTCGCCCTTGCTCACCCTCCTTGCAAGCAAGCAAGCAAGGATGAGGGATAGGGGGAGCGAGGGTGAGAGGGAGAGCGAGAGACAAACCTGACACAAAATCGCCAGCGTGCCTTGCACGTGACAAATTTCGTGCTTGAAAAAAAGAACTCAAAGCTTGTTTATGACAATATTGAACAATTGAAGATGGAAAACTTGTGCGAACTCTCAAGTTCGGAGTAAAAATCCCTGGTTTGGGTCCCATAACCTGTGGTAAGGTCAAAAATGGAAATGGGCCTTCGGAGACTCGAAACATTGGAGTCTCCCTCCTCTGGCTCATTGATGACAATTGCCCCTTAGTCTTGCAAAGGAGGTAAACCCCTGACGTGGACTGAGAACGCCATTCTGCGAACTCCGACGATGACCTTAGAGCAGGAGCTGAAGTACATGCCCGTTATAGTGGTTCTCAGAGCCAGAGGAACCCTGCGAAAATGGGTGGGAAGGAAACGATGGCTAAGTCAGATGTAAAATGGCGTCGGCAGCTACAAGCAACAGCAGAAACGACAGAAGGGAGTGCGGCATGTACACTTTACTGTTTGAAGTGCCATAAAGTGCGTTACGAAGCTAGAGAAGGGCTCTATTTTCCAAGCTTCTTCCTTTCAGCCTCTCCTTTACCACAGTGGGCTGGTGGAATTTTTATAGGACGGGGTAGGGAGTGTCCACCCCTATACCACCTACTTTTTTTCTCTTCTCAAGGCTCTCTCTCCTCCTCTTCAACCAATAATTGGGGTAGTGCGCTTGTCCAATACCAGGACTCTCACAGCCTGATAGAAAAAGAAGGAGAAATGTGCCTTTGAGAATTTTTGGAAGCCACCACATTGCTGTGGAGCACAAGGAAGGCGCCTCTAAGGGGGCGCAAGGCGTGCCAAGAAGACGCAAGAACAGGCCAAGAAAGACCAAAAGACAAGAACAGAAGAACACAAGACTAGTGAGGAGGGAGTGTGTTGGGATACAAACTCGTTGTTAGAGTTACCCCCCCTCCTCCTCACCTTTTTGAGCGGTGATCAAGCTCTTGTAGCTTCTTGATCTTGTACTTGTTTGTTTTCCTACGTTGTCTTGCCTAGTGCCATGAGTCATGGCCTAGTGCTTTGCCTAGAATTCACGTGATTGTGCCGACCATGGTGGCATAGAAAGTTTGCATTTTTCTACCGCGTGATTGTGTCGACCGTGAAAACTAGGATAATGGAAATAAAATTCATAACTGTCTCACCGATCATGAGAGCAAAGAGATATCGGGAGGTGAGACCTCCCCGTGGTCGTGGGGTGACCCTCATAATGGTCTTCACGTGCTAGTTGCACGAATGGCAGAATGGCAATTGCCGGACCGTCTAAGACCAACAAGGGCAAGGTAGTGGCGGCTTCACCACACACCTTTGGTGGACTCCAATTCTTGGAAGCCGTCACCGCAAACATGGTTGCCAAACCAAAGGCAACTATACCATTGAAGGCCACCGGCTTGAACCTCAGTAACACCGAGAAGTGTGTGGAAGCCAGAAAAGTGCTCGACGAGCACGTTGACGTGCACGTGCATGACCCCCACGCAACGGACGACGCACTCAAAGAGGACCCGGGCGTGGACCCCGACAAAGAGCACGACGCCGAAGATGGAAAAAGTGACAAGAGTCGCGATCATCGCCACCGATGTGCGGTGATCTCGAGCCAATCGCTCGAGAAGGGCAAGATGCTCGCCGGATTGCCTAAAGCTAACGATAGTAGGAGGCCGCAGACAGGTTCGTGGGGCGGGTTTCCCCCACTCCTGAGTGACGTTAGTCGGGACCACTCAGGGGTAAAATTGGATCAAGAGTGTGAGTTCATGTTTTCAGATTAGGATGTTAAACAATTTGAGTTTTTGACAAGTTCAAACTTCTTCATTGTTTTCTCCCCTCTTCTTGAACCTCATTGTACACTTGTTGACCGTCATTGTGCACTAAACCTTGCATCTTCAGACGAGATGCGTGATCAAACATGCGTAATGGTGGCGACACCAACCAGTGTGCAAGAGTTGTGTGATGCATCGATTAAAACAAACACCCTTTATGCGATGAGTTCAATCACGTTTGTTGTACCTTTGGTTGATGATTTTGACCAAATCAAGTTTAAATACTGAAAGGTGCTAGCCAAATCCACACGTGCCCTCAAGATGTGGACTCAACTAGGTGAATCATGGGAGCTGCGGCGTGTTACCCCAAATTTTTTCGCTTCACTTTCCGTCGCTATCCTCTCGCTAACACTATCCTTGCGTAGATCGTTATTTCAACCACCTCACTCA
Source organism: Penium margaritaceum (assembly GCA_023375785.1). Classification (NCBI taxonomy): domain Eukaryota; kingdom Viridiplantae; phylum Streptophyta; class Zygnematophyceae; order Desmidiales; family Peniaceae; genus Penium; species Penium margaritaceum. Next base: position 27,551 of record SZWC01005899.1, read on the forward strand.
CTACCACGGATCTACCTGACATTCCACTCTGACCCTCGTGAGGTTCTCCCTACGAAGCAGGAACACTCAACCAATGGGGTTTCTGCGACATACCCTGCGGCCCGCTGCTTCAGTCCTGTCACTGTTCTGACTTCTTGCATCCGCACGAGGACCCTCACTACCAGCCAACTTTGCTGCTTATCATCCACGGCTACATGTTTGCACACCACGTTCATACCTTAGGCTTCCGCAGATCCAGGCAGCCCTTCTCTCTTCCGCATCACCTCCTATGTCTACTCTCAATGCTAGGAATAAAGCACATACGCACGTGGATGTTTGGTCTTTTCTCCTTTAGCTCTAACACATGGCTACCACAAATACGTTATTCCGACCGTATCACATGCTGACTACACGAAATCTGAAGATTGCATCTCTACGGAGGCACGCGGGAAGGGGGAAAGAAAGAGAAAGCAGTGGAACAATACTCACACCCAGTCACATAGTGAATCCACGCCTCTTCTACCTTGCTCTTGTGAGAGCGGCTCGACTTCCGTAGGATGGAGTTCCACTGAACCCTTCTTGGCTTGAGGACCTCTCCGCAAAACCCCTCGGGTTCCTCCTCGACCTGTTCAAGGCCACACACAGACAGAGGTGAAGTCACGTAGAAGACTCAGGCCACTTGTGGAGTAGGGATTGCGGAGGGGCAATGGGGAGCCAAGTGAGATACTGGGAATGGAAGTTGGTTGTAAGTATTCATGCCAAGAGATACACCAACTGCTCAACTACTGTCTACAGTACACTTGAAATACTACGTGGGACTCCGCACGGGCTTCTCGCATCGCGGGTCTTGTCCCTCACACACATGTATGATCCAATGAAAGCCTCTATGTTTCCCTAATATAGAGTCATTCCTTCTCCTATCCGCCACTTGTCCATCCCTATGCCTTCTTCTTCTCTTGCTCTTTGGCATCTCCGTAGTTTGTCATGTTCCATCATCGCGACACGGCGGTAACTGGTCTCCTCCCGTGCAATTGGTGCTCCGCACCTTCTTTTGGCTCTGCAGATCCATGGTGCTGATGCATTTCCGTGGAAGTGATTGTGTATGCCGCTTTTACAACAGGACTTGGGACCTGTTCTTTCCTTTGCGTTTGCCACCGGAGCCCCTGCGCCCCACGGCCTCGATGTTGTTCATTGATCTCTACCGTCACAATGCGGGCCGCACGGGAATGTGACCTAGGTTCCCGCCATTGGTCCTGCACGTCCCTTCTCTCCTGGTGTCCTTGCCCTTCGGTTGATTGCACAAACATAGGAGCCAACATCTTCCAACCTCCTTCTCCGCGCAGACTTCCCTTTGGCTTCCGTGGGTTTGCTTACCCATTCCGCAAAAGCCTTAGCGGTCCGCGGACAATCCTCCTGCTGCGGAGAAAATCTTGTTAACATTGTTACCCCACCCCCTCCTTCTGAGCCTCGGTCTTGCAAGCCTTCACTTGATTCTGGGGACGGGAGTCAGTCGGGAATCCACTTGCCCATTCTTCAAGCACTTTTTGCAGAATCATTCAAGTGTGTTCAGCACTGGATGCCTGCGATGTTCTCTGTGCTCTTTGTGCGTGATGCTGCGGCAGCTTCTGCAACAACGACCCTTCATCCGCTCCTTTGGATGGAGTTCCTTGAGGCAATCGCCGCACCATGGTTTCTTGTGCCGGTTGGGGCAGCCACGACAGACCCATATCTTTGGGGTTTTCCCACCTGTGGCCATTTCCCGCTCTACGTAACTGATGTGCAATGCCTGTGTGCATTGCTCGCACAAAACTAGCTAAACACCCTTCTGCTCTTCCTGACAGATGACGCATTGTTCACCATGTTGTGGAGCCACGCAGCGAGGTCGTTCCTTGCATCTCACACACATCCACAGGCCCTTCTTGTTTTGCCTTGCACAATCCATGTAGCACATCCTCGCACATCCGTGACATGTAACTATCATCTTGTCGATGTCATTCTTGCATAAAGGGCATATGATACTGGTTTCGTGGGAAGACCCTTCAGCTGCCCTATATTCAAGAATGTAGAAGCCCTACTCGGTTACTTGGTCCCTGATGCACTAGATACACGTTTACTTCTAATGTAATTTCCACCAGGATAATGCACAGGGTAGGATTTATTCTCCTGCACATGTTGCACAGTTCTCCATTGTCAAGAAGCTCTGTGTTGCAACCCAGACACTTCTCTTTGCTCAAAGACTCCGCAGCCTGTTTACCTCCCGGTTCTCCCGTCCTATCCTTCCGTGCTTCACCCATCGGGCTCCCTCCTATCTCCTCCTCTTTTTCCTCCTCCTCCTCTGTCTCACTCTCTTTATTGGTTTCTTGTTTCCTCAATCAACGAAAACAGGTACGATACACTCGCTCCCCAGTTTGCAGTTGCATACCGCAGATGAACACCTCCTGTCCTTGTGCGGCTTTTTGCAGTGCATCCGTGTGCACGCACAGACCTATATCGCATCTTGGGCATCACCACTGTACTTGCACATCATTCCCCTCCACTCCTCCTCCCAAATTTCACATCAGGCCTCCGCGGTCTCGGCTCAGCCGCTTATCTACTGCTTTTCCCTCGCCCAGCTCCTTCCATTCCGCGTGTCGTGGGTGATCAGAACGCCACGCTCCTGCCAGGTCTGCCAATTGTGGTCCTTGGCACAGATCTCCCTCTTCTTCTGCTTCCTCCTCTTCCTCCTCATCCTCCTTCCCTTCTGCAAGAGCATCCTCTACACTCCGTCCCTCTAGACCCGGTCCCTCCTTGTCCTCCTTCGGTAGTGTCATCCAATGGTCTGACATGTGCTCGCCATCGCTCCCACCCTCTCCTTCCTATCCTTCCTCTTCCACGTCATCCTCCCCTTCTACACCATCTTCCTACTTGTCCTCTCCTTCAGCTTCTGCTACCCTTCGTTCCTCCTGCTCTTTCTTGCACTTCAAATACTCTCACTAGGCCCGGTAGGCCTCAAGCTTGGAAAGACAGTGCGGCCCATTTTGGAGGACCACATTGCCGCAACGGCTGCATACTATGTTCTCCAAGCAGGTTCTTGCCACACTCGTGGAAGGGGCCCGTGTTGCTGCGTGCCTCCTTCGAGGATGTGGCTCTCCGCTCCCGTTCTCCTGCCCCAGTCCTTTCCGCGGAGTGCTCCCTCTACTGCTCCTGTCCTTTGCTCCCCACCTTCTCCGCAACATCTCTTTTCTTTTCTTCTGTGGCAATCTGCTATGCCAGTCCTGGTGCCTCCGCCATCAACCTCTTATCCCCCAGGATCTCCTCCATGCAGAGGTCAGAGATGTCCGCGGTACTCCATTTTTGTGGGTCCTTTCTCTGTGGCAAGCTATTGCCGACTATGAAAATGTGTGCCCACCAGGACTACGGCAGTAGTCAAGTCGGTGTAGGGGTATGAGTGCATGCTTCTCCCGTTCTTTCCCTCTAGCCACAGCTGACCATGATCTTCTCTGTAGACGAAGAGCACGTCTACAGGGATGCTGCTGTCTTGCCTTCCCCAGGCAAAGTTGCGGCGCATCATGAAGTCCTTTACCTGGATGCATTTTCGTAGGATCCCTTGGTTCTCAACGACGTAGGCGCGGTGAGCTGTGGCCGAGGCTTGCAGGCACACTTCTGATTTGAAAGCTTCCATTTGGTGCTCCAGCTCCGTCAGCCAAGTCGGCACTACCTTGTCTCTGCGCTCGTTCCTTCGCTTCTCCTTTTCTTCTTCTGTCATCATGCCTGCTATGACTTCCTCTTCCTCAGCCTTGTCAACGGATGGATCCCATGCTGGTATGGTGAGTGGCTGCTGAGGCATCTGCAAGGCACTTCGCAGCGATTGCCCAAACATGAGCACGTGGGGTGAGAGTGCAGTGGCCAAGACAGGGATGGCATTGAGGTAATAGGCCGTCCGCTTCAGCATTTCCACCCAGTCGTCTTCTCCTGCGGCCTCCACTGCCCGCTCCAGAGTTTTGTGCATCCGCTCCACAAGCGTCTATGCTTTTGGCTGGCACCTGGCAGAGTGCACATGTCGCACCCCCCAGCATGCCATTTCCAAGCGGAAAGAACCCTGGAACTCTGTGATGTTGTCACTGTGGATGAAATTGCAGCCGTCAAACTTATGGAATACCTCTTCTTGAATGAATTGAGCTGCTCCTACCGCGGTTTTGTCCGGTAGGGCTCTCACGAAGAGATACTTCATGAAGTGATCCACCGCCACCACCAAGTATCTTTTCTTGTCCCATGGATTCCGCAGGCCATGGTATTCATTGTAGATCCTCTCCATGGCATCCCCATAACTAACAGGGATGTATGGGTGGTGGTCCCGCGGCCATGGCATCTTCAGGTCATAGCAGGTGAAACATGCTTGCCTTTCCTGTTCCACCACGCTCTTGAGGTCATAGATGTGCACCTGTGTGCGGAGCCGGCTGGTTAGCTTGTCCGTTCCCATGTGGTTGTGGTTGTGACAGGTTTGCACCACCAGCTTCAGGATCTCCAGAGGAGGGACACACAAATCACGATTTCCTTGTTCTGCATTGGCCCTTTTCCAGAGGTGACCGTCCTCCTATATGTGTTTCATGGTGGCATGGGCCAGTGTGGCAGGCTTGCGACGATTGTGGCAAATGCCGAACTGCTGGTACAGTTTGCGCTAAATCTCCATAGGGTGTGGCACTATCTCCTGGTGGCTGGTTGGAGGCTCTTTGCGCTTGCGCAACAATTGTGCAATGGCCCAGACCCGCCAGGTATGTGTATCCCGCGGTCCCCCTTTAGTCTCCGTGTAAGCTGGGTCACCCCTGCCCCTCATACCACTCTGTTCTTCCTTACCTGGAACATAGTCCGGATCACTCTTTCGTCCCTTCTTTCTTCTCCCGGTTGGTGTTGTCTCTGCCGTAGACGCCGGTGCTGCTTCCGTTTCTTCCTATGTTTTCCTCTCTTCCTCCTCGTCCTTCTGCAGCTCCTCCCTTACCTCTCTTAGGACCTTTATCTCCTTAGTGTCATACACAATCTGGGGTGGTTTCTCTTAATTGTCTGGTCCAAAAAATACCCGTGAGAGCCCCATATCACTCAGCTCTCGTTCAGCAGGGTTCCATTTGTCAATGTTCTATTGCTGTGAAGGGGGTGTCTTGTGCTGCTTTCCTGCGGATGGTCGCATCAGCCGCTGCCCTAGTGCAATCTCCTCCTCTTCCTCCGTGTCATTGTCCTCCTCGGGATCTATGAGTTCAGAGCTCACCACCTCATGTAGTTTTCTGCGATTTTCCTTGTCCTTCCGCTTTCCTTCCACTACAGTTTTCATAACTCTTGCTCCCACCCCTTCCTCTGTCACCGCTAGAATTCCTAGTAGCAGCTGCTGCACGGGGACATGCCTCGTGCCTTCGGTTTTTGTCTCTTGCGGTGGGCCTTCTCCTGTGGATGCAGAAAGTCCTCCGGGTGGAAGTCCCGACATGAGGGCCTCCATTCTTAACACTGCCGCCTCCAGCCTTCTGTCGACCATCTGTGCCACCTCCTCAGCACTCATCCCCTATTACCCCTTGGAGGATGAAGACCCCTCGTCTCTCCTTTCCCTTCCACGGTCATTTTTTTGGTTGCCCTTCCCCCGCCGCACTTTCTCCCTCTCTCTTCTGCGATGTGATTGTAGAGGTGCGGTGGTGTTCATGCTCTGCTCTGGCCCCCGCCGCTTCCTGTTCTCGTTTCCGTTCTGCTTCCCTCTTCTTGCACATTTCCTCCTGCTTCATCCATACCTCCGCTTCTGTCGCTTTGATTCTTGCGTTCTCATGTCTCTTCTGTTGCGCGACAGGGTCCCAAGAGTCGGATGATGGTATCCCGCCTGCGAGTGATCCCGCAAGAACGGTAGCCTGTGGTGTTCTTCCTACTTCCTGTGTTGGCATGGATGCGCCAAGGAGGACCTGTTGTGAACCGCTCTCCTTGGGTGGTGGCGCTGCCACTGTAGTAGAGGCAATCACCCCCTCCTTAGCTTGCTTCACTCCTTCCTTATCCTCCTCTCGGCCCTTCTGTTGTGTTTCCATCTTGATTTTGCCTTCTCCTTCCCTTGAAGCTAGTTTCACAGGAGATTTCTGTACTTTTTAGCCAGCAACCTGAGGGGATGGTGCAATCCCGATGTCCTTTGTTCCATTTCTTGCTATCCCTCCTTCTGCTGTCGCAATTGCGGCATCATGGAGTCTCTTCTTTGCCTGTTCTTTGGTCCTTCCGCGGCCAGTCTTCATCTCCCCTGGTCCCTTTGCGGCACGTACCTCTGCTCCTACTCCTGCCCCTTGGGGTGTTGCACGTGTGGAGGGTTCCTTCATTTTTACTGCCCCCGCATCCTTGTCCTTCGTGACGTCCTCCGATTCCCCCCTGATTTTTTGCGCCACTTGAGCCTGCCTGCATTGCTCCCTTCTCCTATCCCGGTGTTGCGCTTCTTTTTGCTTCAGCATTTTTATTGCATCCGGGACCCAATCCTCCACTTTTGCGGGGACACCTTGGGTCTCCTTCTCCACCGTTCGCATGTGTTGGCTCTCCTTGGCGACATGTTGGAATAGCAACACGAATCACTCATTCACCCCTACGGGATCGTCGCCGGTGTCATCCGCCAAGTCTTCGACCATCTTCTCTCTCTCTCTCTCTCTCTCTCTCTCTCTCTCTCTCTCCGCTTCTGCAGGTGGGCTCTCTGCATATGTAGTGAAGCAGGAGGTGGCTGCAGTTCTCCATGGTTCCCGATACCCCTCCGAGAGATAGGAAGATACCTGGCTGCTCCATTGTGGGTGCTTCCACTGCCGCTTTTGCACGACCACGTACAAATGATAGCCCCACCGCCATTGGAGGGACGTCAGTGTGCTGAGTGGTGGGCATAGCTTCATTTCCGCTGCAGTGGGTGTGCAGATGCAGGGGATATACACAGACCAGCTCCATGAGTAGGTGACGGTAGCGGCGGAGGGGCTGATCATTAGAGTCCCCATGAACTTCTCGCCACCACATTCGTGCGGCTTCCACATCTGGTTCGTCCGCGGAGTTATCCAACACAGTGATGATGTTGTTACAGACTTAAAGAAGTGGTCACTCTGCCATGCTGTAGGAGATGGCATGCATCTCTTGTATCAGCACAAGAACTCCCGCAGTATCGATCATCTGCAGGCATCTTGCCTTCACGGTGAGCGACTGGATCTCGGTTGCCACTTGGCGGAGATGCAGGGACCATCCATCCTTGAAGAGATTGAATTGGAGGAGGGGTTCCTTGAATAGTTTCGCATGAGTCATAAGGATGGTGCACGCCATCCATTGCCGCTGTTCTTCTCCTTCCTCTCCAACCAGCGCACTTTCCCTGGAGCTCTCATCGTTTTGCGACATTTCTCCTAGCATGTTCATAGTGCTTATTCCTTCAGCTCCTGACGGAAGTCCCTGTGCTTGTCTCGCTTCTGGGCTGGCACGTGCTTCTACGGCTGTCCAGGAATGGAAAGGCCGGCGACTTCTGCAGGTTCCACGGAGCTCGTCTTTGGTCGGTGTAGCGTTAAAACGCTGGCTGTAATGTTGGTAGATTCTGCCAGAGGCAGGGTACTGCGCGCAACCCCCCTCCAAGTGAGCGCGGTCTCCGTGCGTCTGCGACCATGGGTGTGGAGGCCCCGGCCACGGCCCACAGCATGGGCTGCAGGAGCATCCTGGTGAACATTCTAGTGTTCTGTCATCGTTGATAGAGTGCGTAGCGGTAGGAGCCGCTTACATTGAGAGTGAGACTGAGCTGGTGCTTGTGGTGGACTTGTGAACAAGCGGGTAAATGGCTGCACATTTTCTGTGGAAATGAGACTCAGAATGCCCATCCCAAGTAATGTACTGGCGTGGCATGGCGCAAGCCAGTCCAACGACAGTAAGATGTCGTACTTCCATGCTGCGCTGACCTAGACCGCGCATGCGGCATAAACATTCGCCACCTGAATTGGCAGCATGTCAATCTGTCCACCGGGGACATCAATGGTGCGAGATGCGAGGAAAAAGCGCAGCGGACTGGGTCAGATGAGGTGTTCCAAGTCGAGGGTGCGGACGAGCTGCATGGCAACGGTGGTATGCGTTGCGCTGGTGTTGACGACCGCGGTAAAATTGCGCCCATAGATCCATGCATGGCACCATGCAACCGAGGGTTTCCGCAATGGTGGGGATGGTGTAACCAGCGGTTGAGGTGCACAGCAGGGGCTTTCTCCGGAGAGAGCCGCGGCTGCCATGGTGTGCACATCGTGGACACAGAGATGAATATGGCGCACCCCCTGTGAGGTTGTAGGACTGCATGTGAGCCGGAGGCCCACGCAAAACAGGTCCACATTTGCTGCTGTGAACACCGACGCCACAATGTCCGTGGCACGGGGCTGGAGGATTAGGTAGTTGATCAGGGGAATAGGACGAAGAGGATCCTTGAAGAGAGCGGAGATCCAGGAATCAGCAACGGATGGTGCTGAGGGAGGGAGGTGAGAGATTGCTGAGGGAGGTTGATGGGGGCGATTGCGGTTTGGTGCCGTGGCTTCCCATCTGGCGCTTGCCTCAGGATCAGCCTGAAGATGATTCCATACGTCCCATGGCGTTAAGGATTCAAGGCCATCACGGGCATGGCGTTCCATGTGGTTGGTGCAGAGAGATTCCGCGGTTGTAAGCAGGCATGGTCATCCAGGGCAACGTGGAGGAGTCGTGCGGCAAGCTACTCCTTTTCAGGTGTGAAGTTGCGAGCCACCCCCTCCCAGGCACACTCCATCCGCGCTGGCGGGGCCTTAGGAAAAGGAGAAGCTTTCACAATGATACTTAGGGTGGCTTCCCGCCATCCTTCACGCGGGAGGCAACTGAAGGCATCGGCGTGGCGGTTGGCTAGCATTGGGTGGTACTGGATGCGGAGGTTGTAGCCTTGGAGAAGAAGTGTCCATTTCGCCAAAAGTCCTTCGTGGTTCTGTGTGGCGAGTAGCCACTGTAGGGCCTGATGATCCATGTAGATTGTGAAGGGTTTGCCATTCCTGATATAGTGGCAGAAGTTTCCCAGCGTCCAGAGGACGGCAAGGCATTCTGCCTTGGACCGGTGGATGTTTGTTCTCCACATCATTGAGAGCTCTGCTTGCATAGGCAATGACCCTCTAGATCTTCTGCTCGGCTTCTTGGGATAGGATCCTGCCCAGTCCTTCACTTGACCAGTCCGTGGTGATAATGAAGGGGAGATTGAAGTCCGCAAATTCCACCATCGGTGCCGTGATCAGGCAGAGCTTGATTTCTTCCCACGCAACCTGGCACACCGTTGTCCATGTGAAATCTACATCCTGATGAGTGAGCTGTTTGAGTGGGTGCACAATTTTGGCGTGATTGCAGAAAAACTATTGATAGAAGGAAACAAAACCCAAGAAGACTTAAACCTGTTGAGCGGAGGTGGGCAGCCGCCACTCCTTCACTGTAGCGATCTTCTCCGGATGCGTTGTGATGCCTTTCATCCTCATGAAAAACCCAAGGAATTACATCTACTCTGTGCCGATGATGCACTTTGCTTTCTTGAGCTTGAGATTGGTGTGGTGAAGGGCTTGAAACGTTACATTGAGGGAGAGGAGAAGTTCTTCAAAGGACTGAGCAGCAGCCAGGACGTCGTCGATGTAGCAGCTGACATTGGGGAGATGGTGGAGGGTGAAATCCATGACCCGCTAAAATGTGGCACTGGCGTTGCAGAGGCCAAAGGGCATGCGTGTAAGGGCATAGAGCACCTCGGGGGTGAAAAATGCGGTCTTGAGGATGGATTCTGGGTTTATCGGAATGACATGAAACGTGGATTTGACATCCAACTTTGCAAATGAATTGCGACCCTTGTGTCGCTCTTACATGTCCACGATGAGCGGCATGGGGTATGCATCCTCTTCAGTGACCCAATTAAGGTCGCGGAAGTCCACACAAAAGCGCTTGATGCCGTCCGATTTCCCCAAAATGACGAGACTGGCATGCCAAGTGCTGCTGATGGGGATGATCACCCCTTGCTCCTTGAGTTCTTTGAGGCCATCTAGGATAGTCTACTGCTGATCAAGTAGGATACGGCAGAATTTTTGCTTCATGGGTTGTGCGTCAGCAGTTTTGATGACATGGTACGCATCCACCACTCCAATCTCGGACGTAGCCCCCGCAAAGATCTCCGCATGCTGATGGAGCAATTGCCGCACTTGCTGTCACTGCTCCAGGGATAGTTGCTCATGGAGCATGTGATCAAAGGAAGGGGATGGGGCCGGTTCCACAAGTGGTTTTGGGGGGATCAGTTCCTCATCTTCTTCATAGTCACTACCCATGCTAGATTCTCGCTGCTGCCAATAGCCGGGGAGGGTGGCGCGTGCACCGACTGCCGCGTGGGAGAGATCTGCTTCAGCCTCCACCACATATCTGTTTTATTCTGTGAACGCTTCCACTGCTTCATCAGAAACACAATCCCTTGCTCGCGGAAGTTCCTCCATTCTTCGCGCACAGGGGCAAGGTAATTGGGCTTTTCCCGCGACGGAGTGAGGCTCTTGATGCGGTAATGGTGAGAACATCGAGTGATGTGCTTGAGCATCTTCCTGTTGAGCTGTTTTGGTGTTGATGGTAGTCTCTCCCATGATGGAGGGTGCAGTCCGTGGTGCCACCGGGATGATGGCATGCTCTTCGTCACCCTCCGTCGATCTCAGCTACATGACTCCCAGGCTGAAGAGGAGACGGGCCTGCTGGGGGACAAGATAATCCATGCCGATGAGCAATTCGTACGTCCACGTGCGGGTGATTTGTAGCATTAGTGGTTTGTGAAGTGCTCCAATCTGTACTGGATGTCATGCATGGACTTCACCCAAGCAGGGCGCCAAACTCCTGTGACGTTCCGGATCTTTTGGGACAATTATTTCAGCCGGAATTTAAACTCAAGGCACCCTCTCCAAAGGGAGAGACATGCGAGTGCGGACATGCATGGAAGCAAGTGAGCACAATTTTCTACTCTTGTTAAATGGTATGAGTAACTCGATGCATAAGTCTCACTGAATCTATTGTACATGTGCAGACAACAAGACAGATTCGATTTCAAGACACGTCAAAAGAGGCAGAACTCGTAAGGGATTGGCTTTTGCATGCTTCCATGTCAGCATACACAAGTGAAGGAGTAACGTTTTCTTTTCTTTCACACATCCCCGTGAATTTTTTCCAAACCAAGAAGTGTGCATGCACCATCTTCACTGATGGCCGTGAAGAAGGCGTTTTCACCTACTCCTCATCGTCTACGTTTACGCTGCCCTTAACTAGGTACTGCTGTTTTCCTGGAACAGTTCAACACTGACGGCAATCCATGGTGCTGTTTCTTTCTTCTTGAAAGCAAAGTGGGATTTGAAATTTTCACGTCGCAGAACTCTCTCCAAGGCAATGCAATGTTTTGTGTGTGTGATTGATGTGGAGGGTCTGTGAACTTGCTGCAACGTCTACGGAGAATTTCTGGAAAGCTAGTCTGTGATGGTATGGCTTTGACCAATCGCCATGGTGAACAGGTGCAGCAGCCTCTGTACACTATCCCTAAGTCTTGACAGGATTTGAGGGGCAAACCTATTCCAAAGGGACTTGTAACAGATCAACAAGCCAGGGAGTGGCCCACGCCGATTGGACATTGGAGACGACAAAAAGATGTCGTCCTTGATGTTCACTTGAAACTCTTGCTGGAACCATTGCACACGCGTGGAGCTGCAGATATTGCAGCTATCATGAATTCGATGAAGGTTCCACAGACAAACCCTAAGGTGGAGAGTGGCGTCACCATGAGTATTGAATATTTTAAGCCTGTCGCCGAAAGTTTGCATCATTTTCTGATTAAAACAACCATTTCTATGAACTTGCAGTTCTACACCACAAAGGAACGGTATCATGACTTCATCCATTCTTTTGGAGCATGGGGGAAAGAACTCAGTCTCATCCACGGGGAGACAGTGAATGATCTGCATAATCTCCTGAACAATCCAGAAGGCATGACACTCACTCAGTAGCAACGCATTGTTGACCACATGCCTCTGGTAGCCAGAGTATTTGAATCGCACATCGTGCCGGCTTTTCTGGAACACGGCGTACACCTGTCAGAGTGAGATTGGGAAGATGCCCACTCACAGTTGCCGCCAGCCACGCTTTGTGTTCTGTCATTCTTGACTGAAATGTATCTCAACTTCATCATGCGGGTAAAGTTTGGAGTTGAAATCTTGCAGTCTTACTCCTTTTTTCTCAAACACAAGCAAACACTTATCACAATTATCCTTTGTGCAGGATGAAGAAGCGGTCCCGTGTGGACCTGTGCAGACTGTGAAAACTGCTTGCTATCCTCACTGGGATATGAAGGCACTCCAACCATGGTTCAACAATCTTGAACGGCATGATGGAAAAAGCATCCGTGCCGGGCATGATGCAAAGTGCGCGTCCGATGTTCCGGGAAAGCTGCTACAGAATGCAACTGCCGGAGTTTTCACTGCCGTCTGTCCCCATCTGATCATTCACGGGTTTCCATGTGATGAGTGGCGAAAAGTCACCAAGCGATACTTTCACAAATAATTTGACAAGGTTTCAGAAAGGATGTCAGCCAAAGTTCTTGTTTTATGACAACGCTTGTAAGCTGTATGCTTACATACTTGGCACAAAACCAGCGTTGGTTACTTCGACTCGCTTTCTCTGCGACTGTTTTCACTTTGGCCACAAAGAGGCGGCGAAGCACACATGTTCTACAACATTCAGCCCAGATGTGTACAGACACTTAACGGGTAAATTCTCTCTTCATGAAGAATTGTGCTTTTGGTTTGCTTACTTGTTCACCTGAATGTACTCAACTTCATGTTTTGCAGGTGTGAATACGCAGGCCAATGAACGAGTGAACAGGTTTATTCACCGGTCCTTGCTGGAAAGCTACACATACTCCATACCAAACTTCATGGAGATGATATGTCTCATCTTTGCGTGCTGGAATCTACGTAAGAAAAAGAACTGGATTTATGGATACGTTTCTGAATCTAAAATGATGCAACATCCCAACCAGGAGCCTGCTCTATCAGATGTACCAACGTATGGGAGACCGATTGATGTTGTTGATGATGACACTGACAACAATGTCAATGTGATCGACATCGAGGTGTAAGGTTATTTACCTTCTCTATTCATTGTCTCTTTGTTTGACCAATCTTTGTCCAATAATTGAATCTGTCCATTAACTTCTATCTGCAAAAACAACAACTACATCATTATCATCGTCAATGTCATGAATTTGGTCAACACATATGTATAACTTGATTATGATTACTATTTTCATAATGTTCAACGACAACTGCTTTGTTAGATGTTTTTTTATGTACAACATGTGCATGTGAAAACACGTAACATAAATACCTAGTACATTGCATCATAAAAATGCACAAACAACAACTCTAACAACTCTGACACCAAGTATCTATCCAAGTGCAATAAAGTCCTAATTCAGTTTTCTCAATGCATTTTTATGATGAAATTATTGTGAACAATAGTTGCCAATATGATGTACTTGTTACTACTGCTAATGACATATTGCAACATATTCATGGATGAAACAGTATCAAATGAAGAATTCTTTCATACAATATCTTATTTTGTTGCAAACATAACCGAAGAATAACAAGTATGACATAAATGCATCATGCGGTTCTCATTTTGTTTATCATGTTCATCACTTTTTTCTGAACAATAAAAGTAGTAGAACATGTCCATGAATGAATTGTCTATGTCACGTACATCGGGTTCCATCGGAACTGATGTGTAGAAGTATGGTTGAATTGTGAGTATTAGCAATACTAGCTAATATGCTTGTCACTTCCCCATCCGCCTTCTCTGGTTGCGTGTCTGGGTAGGAAACAAGATGTCCGTATCCTCCATTTCTTGTTCTGCTCTGGCCTTTTCCTCCTTCCGAGGTGCAACAACATTTTTTTGGTTAGCTTTCAAAACAGGTAGAAATGGAAGGTATCTTTGGAATAGTACTTACAGTTTTTGTCATCTGCTTGATGCTTAGGTTCAGACGGAAAATCATCTTGCACGTCAGTGGCACGGAGTCCCTTCTCAAAACAATCAGCAACTTCTCCAAGCGATTGAGTCCAATTCTGCACACATGTTTGGACACATTATAGATTCATTTTACAATCAGATGTGTTTTCATCTGCTTTGCATTGGCAAAGTACCAGCATTGCATGTTTCTGCGCCTGATACAGTTTGATCCATTCTTCCAAGTGCACATCGTCTGCACATAGATGACAAGTTTATTTTTGGTTAACAAGCTTTTTCTTCATTCAATAGTTTTATTTCTGTTCTGTTAAATGACATTCTATTACACCCACTTTTTCTTTCAATATTCTTTCCACGGCCGACCAGCTTCCTCATGTTCTTATCATCGCCTTGCTGTGCTGGTACCAGTTGTCGAATGCTTCTTCGAAATCCTCTATGTACACATCAAATTGCTCTGCCATTGCCTTGATGACTGACGCCGGGTGAGCGCGGACTTCAGGCTTTGTCAGGAGTCGTTGATGAATTGGGCAGGTTGTTTGCAACTTGCTGGCTGCACACATCGTCGAAGAAGTGGTCATGAAGAACGTTGTTCCCAGTTTGATAGGCACCAAACTGATTCACGGCCTGAAAAGAATCAACGGTCAATAAAACATGGATTTATTCTCATAAGCAAGATGCAAGCACCAACATATCAAGAAAGCAGCATGATTTGCACACCTTCTTCAAACCGAGTTGAGGCGCTCTGCCCACCACCTCCTGGGTTGGCAAGGTGGAAGGAAGTGTACTAATGACGGCAACTCCAAGGTCATGAACGCCACCAAGCCATTGCGGAAAGCTAGATTCTGCGGCACCATTAGGTGTTGCGATGCCATTACATCACACAGTCACTCCTTCACTTCTACAATGAAATACGTGAAAACTCCTCAATCGATCCAAACTTTACAGAATCCGTCACAACCCTCATCCCCAAAAACGGAGATAAAGACAACATCGCTCATTATTGCCCAATCTCCCTCCTCACTGTTGAATACAAAATCCTAGCCAAAGTTCTGGCGGGTCACCTTAACAAAGCCCTCCTGCACATCATACATCAAGACCAAAATGGCTTCGTCAAAGGTCGATGCACACAACACACACACTCCCAACTCCACAACATACAACATTGGGCCATCCACAACAAAGAACAGCTTTACTTTGTAGCCGCCGATTTTGAAAAAGCATACAATACCTTAAGCAGACCATACTTCATGCATGCCATGCTCCACATCGGCATTCCACTCGAATTTATGAAATGGGTCCAACTCCTACACAAAAACACCACCACACGCCTACATTTTAACGGTCATCTATCATGACCAATCACCCTCCACTCAGGTGCACGCCAAGGATGCCCGCTTGCCCCCTCCTTTTTGTTTGTGCCATGGAACCAGTCACAGCCTACCACATGCAAGGAGTCCCATCTGGTTCCTTCGACTACCCCCGGTCCGTCACTTATGCCGATGATCTAACTCTGTTCGTGCGATCAACCCGAGAACTACACAGAACTCGCCAACTCTTCCAAACCATTTCCAACCATACTGGTCTACGTGTTAGCCCAACAAAAAAGTCATCCTTCCCATCGGTGACCACACACAAATCCCGGAAACCTCACCATACCCAATCACGCAGGGTCCAGTCCGCATCCTTGGCCTCCAAATTCACAAAGCACCAAATGCGGCCTCAACATGGCTCCCCATCATCAACAAACTAACAGCCGCTGTCCCTCTCTGGAACAACTTCAAGAGCCCCCTGAAAGCCAAAGTCATTGCCATCAATGCCTATCTCAACCCTAAATTCATCTACCACTCTTTAACCCTCCCCCCGTCACCCGAACACCTCTCCACAATCTCCACACTTCTCACCCGCTTTCTCTCCACCCACCGAGTCCCAGCCGAACCCACCAAATTCGTACACCTATACACACATGACACAATTACAAGCCCCTCGACTAACCAAGGACTCCACGTAAAATGGCCAACCCAACTTATCCAAGCCCAAGCCGCCCAATGGGTATATGATTTTCTCCTCCCCAAGCAGCAAAAATGGAAAGAAGTAGTCATAGACACCCAGAAACTACCTAAGAGAGGACACTTCTTCCTCTCCCATCCTTCGATCATACGCCTCCGTACTCTCCAATGTAGCCAGCGCTGGAAGGAGAACTTCCGCCAATTCCTGGCCAAAAATCCCAAAATTCTACCCCCCAACCTCACACGACCTGACCTTGAGCTTGAACATCTAGCTTACAATCGGCACATTCTCAAAACTGATGACAACCCCTTTGGCATACCCATACGTGAACGCTTTCTCCTCACACATGAGCTACAAGTGCGCCACATCTTCCAACCAACCGGCCTAACCCAAATCCTCGGACACCCACCCACTCGTAGCCAATTGGATGTGCTTAACAAAGTTAGGGAACACCCCCCACTCACCTGGATTTTTATCATGAGAAAACCACCCTCCCTATATGAAATTTCTAACCACAAAGAGTACATCACGCTAATATCTCTCACTGGCCTTCCAATCAAAATTGTTCATAAAATCCGAAAACACAACAACGTCACTTGGGGCAACCCTCTCCAAGTATGCCCCGTCACAGGACGCCTACACAAACACCCATGGGCCCCATCCCGCCCACTCTATGCATTTTCTAGCACACCAGTCTATATATCCAATGGTCACTATGTCGGATCCCCGCACCGACAAGATATCCCTAGTTACGGACTCATTTCGTCTTACAAAAACCTCACACAAATCTACACTCACCTTGCACACCTTTGTGGACTACAAGCAACCCATAAAATCAAGTGGGAAACACACTTCCCATCGACCACCTTCCACTGGAAGCATATCTATGAATCTATCCATAAGCCCACTAAGAATTCGTCCCCGGGATGTTATCCTCCGTATAGTCTACTGCTCCATCCAAGTAAATCATCGATACAGATTTCTCCACCCACCCTCCTCCCCACTCTGCCCAAGATGCGGGGCCCCAGAAACCATTGAACACTGCTTCTTACTATGTGGGGATCTAAAGCCCCTCATTTCACGCCTGAAGGACCTCTTCATACAACTCTTCCCCAAATTGGAACCATGCACACCGAACCTGCTATTTGGACCCACCACCTCCTTGTAGCGGATTGGACGGAATCCTTGGCCGACTAGGCCAAAACCGCGGTGCTTGAGGGTCTCCGACCCTCAAGCCATCCCGTCCAACCGCCCACAGTCCCAGGTGACCCCGCTCGAGCCACGTGGCTCCTTCGACCGGTCGGCGTGGCACTGCCACGCTACACTCCCCCCCGCTAGGAGTGAGAGCCGCCTCGGCATCTCCGGTAATCCCGACGTGGGATTCGAGCCCTGGAGCTCTGATACCAATGTACCGGATTGGACGGAATCCTTGGCCGACTAGGCCAAAACCGCGGTGCTTGAGGGTCTCCGACCCTCAAGCCATCCCGTCCAACCGCCCACAGTCCCAGGTGACCCTGCTCGAGCCACGTGGCTCCTTCGACCGGTCAGCGTGGCACTGCCACGCTACACTCCCCCCCGCTAGGAGTGAGAGCCGCCTCGGCATCTCCGGTAATCCCGACGTGGGATTCGAGCCCTGGAGCTCTGATACCAATGTAGCGGATTGGACGGAATCCTTGGCCGACTAGGCCAAAACCGCGGTGCTTGAGGGTCTCCGACCCTCAAGCCATCCCGTCCAACCGCCCACAGTCCCAGGTGACCCTGCTCGAGCCACGTGGCTCCTTCGACCGGTCGGCGTGGCACTGCCACGCTACACTCCTCCCCAGACCGCGTTATCTGGGACCTGACACGGGCCACTATCCTTCACCAAATTTGGCAAGAGCGTTGGGCAAACCCAACTTCCAAGCCGGCCCCCCGCCTCTTATCGACAATCCCCGAAAACATCCAAGACAATCTCAACCATGCCACCCAACGTATTCACTCCCGAGCTGACGGCAGAACAAAGAAAAAGACCATTCAAGTCCTTCACTCCGCCCTCTTCCGCGTCCCTTTCCTATGCACAGCAAGGGTAGGAAGGAACAACACAACAATCCAAATCACTTGTAACTTCCACCGCTGGTGGAAGCATCCAAGACTACACTCTCTGTAGTTCTGTGGGGGGCCGGGTTCAGTCCCCAGGCTTGTTTTGGTGTCTAGGAGACCCCCCCGCTCCCAGCGGTTACGACCATGGGACAAAAAAAAAAAACAGAAACAAGAGGCAGGTGTTTCACGCAAAGCGTGCATAGGGTTACATAGTAATTGAGCAAAAGTATTCATGTTAGCATCTCTTAAGAGGCTGAATAATTGCCCGCAATCCAGACCACATAATGGAAGGTTTGCCATGAGACTTTGCCTCGTCTGTGGAATCAAAATCTGGTTGTAAATGGATTGCCAAAGTGTCACCCGCATTCGTTCAAAACATTTGTTTTTTGTTTGTCCATGCGTGCTCTTGAACATTGTGTATGGTTTGGGCGAACTTTTCCTAGATAACCTCCTAGAACTTTTCCAAAGTGATGCTGGCTTTATTCCAGCTTGTGTGGATGTAAAAGCTATAAACAAAAAAACAACCAAAAATTGAACAAATGCGCTTGACGATACAACTTTATGTAGAACAATTCTCCAACATATTGAAGAAGAACCTCAAAAGGCATTTCTTCTCTTTTTTTCATGAACTTTGTTTTATCTCATGATGAATTTATTTTAATGAGATTAATTTGCTCTTCTATCATGAACATTCTAGTTTCACATATTCATGATAACTTCACACAAAAAAAAACCTTTGACAAATGTGGATGAGTTTTGAATGTTTCATTATGTTATGAAAATTAACATGACATAAAAATAGGAATGATTTGATCTGTTTACCTTATTCTGTGACGGTGGTGGAAGTTCTTTTCTTTCAATTCCATTTTGACCCTGTTTGAAGCCGGGTTCACGAGTCACAAGAGTTTGTCATGACGACCAGTGCCGTGAAACAGGACAGGGAGAGGCAAAGGTTGGACCCAACCCAACGTCCTTAACCTGTTGCTCTGTCGTCGGACCAGTGATTCCTTACTATCCGGGGTCTTTCCGGCTATCTAGGTCGGTGTCCGTGATTTTTTGGTACTGGATGGACCTGAGCAGGGCGTCCGCGGACGTGGAGGGACATATAGTCCTACAAATTCTTGCACCCTGATTGGTGGATACGTCAGAAAAATGACCGATCCACCAATCACAATTTTCTTACGGCACAAACACACAAAAGCAAGAAAACAAAGGGTTACTATGTAACCCAAAAAGTTGCGATGCCATTACGGCCAGGTTGATTGGTAGGGAGAGGAGGAACAACCCCACCAACACCGACAAGAGTAGGCTTAGAAGGAGTACTGGGGACTTCAGTGGCAGCGACAGTGACGGGCAACGTTTGTTTAGGCATCACCACTGCAGACGTTTGCACCGCCAGGTCCAGCAGCAGTGGTCCCGCAGCGAGAGAAGGTCCAGCAGCAGCACCAGCACCGGCAGTTGCAATGGCGACAACAGCATAGACGACAACAGCCATGAAATGGTCCGCGGCGTTGTGTGTTGCGGCAGCGCTTGCTCCGTTGCCCGCAATGAAGGAAATTTCAGTACCGGCACTAGGTACCTTGGCAGCATCGATTGCGGAAGCGACAGTGGCAGCAGCGACGAACGAGTCTGCAGTGTTGGGTGTGACCGTAGCGTCAGCAGAAGTAGCAGCAGCAACAGCAGCAGCAGTAGCACTTGTAGTAGCAGCAGTAGCACTTGTAGCAGCAGCGGCCTCTAAGGGACCTATCGCGCTAGTTGCAACAGGGTTAGCAATCGCAGCACTGGGTAGGGAAGTCTCAGGACCACCGCCAACATCGATTCCTCCTTGCTGGCCTTGCAAGGGCACGCTCAAAGCCGCTAAACCAGTCACGGACGAGGTTTCTACCCTGGGTGCGGACAACTCAACAGCAGGACGACCAACCAGCCCCACGGGAGGAACTAGAGCAGCTTGATGGACGGATTCATCCACAACACCAGGTTCACGGACTGACAGATCCACAGGAACAGGTTCACAGACAGATGCATCAACCGTGGACCCATCACTGGTTCCGGAAACGGTAAAATCTTTAGCCATAGAATCGACAGGCAGCTCCACTGTAGCGGTAGCATGTGTGGCATCACTGCCGTTGGCAGCAACATCCACATTGTTAGTTGTCGCGCCAGCAACAATCTCATCTTGCAGAAACCATCGTTTTATTCAGAAGGTCAGCAGAACATAAATAAAAAAGAAAGTCGAACATCTTTTTGACATCATTCAAATACCTGGGTTCCTTCTCCGTCCACTCCCCCGCCTGTCCCATTCAACTTAGCGTGCAGATTAATGATTTCTTGTGAGATTTCAATCTTTCCGACATTACGATCAGCAAAAAAGAGCAAAGAAAACCTTACCGGCTGAAACCTCTTGGAAGCTTCCCCGACCACTTCAGTTCACTAAACTGAATGGAATAGAGGCCGTGGAATCTTAACAACCCTTTTCCATTGCTGTGCGTCAGGAATGGGTAAGTCAACAATTTCGGGTTCACCATCCCTGAAAGGATTCTGATTCACCCACGGCTGTCGGAAAAACACTTCAAAGTTGAGTGTGAGAGCTACCGGATCCTTCAGATTCTTGCTCGCTTTAAGAAATGACTGTGCATATTGGGTTTTCTTAATGAACCATCATGTTGCTGGACTGGACGTTTTTAGATGAGACAGGCTGGTGAAGATGGTTGAATCATCACGGGAATTCAAGAACTCCGTCAGCTTATCAACACTTGTCCACTGGGCATGTCAAATGCTGAATAGAAACCCTTCAACTCCAGCTTCCCATTGCTTCAGAGGAGCTCCACATTTCAGAAGGTCTGTAAGGAAGAAAAAGTTTTGTTAACTTCCTTCTATTGTGTTAAGTTGAAAATGACCAAGAAGAAGCACCACTCACTATTCTGTGGGTCGAAGAAGGGCTCCAAAGGGTTCTCAGGAGCAGCGCCCATCGCGTTTCTTTGCTTGTGCAAGAAACAATCCCCTCTTCCCCTCGCACCCACAGATCGGCGACCTCCTCAGTGCATCTGACTCTCCTGCATGTCAGTAGGACCTCTGGCTAGAACTGAAATTCTCACGGCATCCCGTGTTTCGGATAGCTCGTTCAAAACATTTGTGGATACATGGAGGGTGAAGGCAGGGGGTGCGTTAAGGAAAACTTCAGATGTGTTGCAGGCTCTCGGAGGGAGTGAGGTCTCTTCGACTACTCTGACATCGCTTTTGTTGGTGGCAGAACTAACAGTAGTACCTTTGCCTGTGCTCTCGGCACTACTCTCGTTGGAACTGAGGAGAACATAGTTTCTACAAGTCAAGACGAAGACAGAGCCACGTCGTGACAGAGTTGCGCAGGAGCTGTGTGCAGAGAAACCAGACATTTACCAAAGCAAGTGAACATAAATGGTGGAATTTCACCAAGTACTGGTCCACCTTCCTCATTCGGGCGCGGCACGAATGATGCACGAGGTCCTACAACGTTGCAGAACCTGTCTGCTAGCCACAATCATTATCAAAATTGACTTCGTAGGACCTGTTATGGGGAAGAGGTCCTAGACAATGATTTGCAAACCTTTTAGGACCTGTCTGATCGATGTAAGTCCTACAACGTTTGCAACCGTGTCGGACCCTGTGTGCGATAACGTTCGGTGTATCATGTCGTTATAGGACCGGAAGCGGTTGAAACGTGGTGGGACTTGAAGCGGTTGAAACTACCGAGGTCAGATGAAATTCCACCTACGCGACGGCGTTGGACATCGTATGCAATGACATGGTGTCATTATGTTGCTATAGGACTAAACGCTATTAAGATATGGTGGGACCTATCTTGCGTCGAAGCAGCTCCTACCTTGTTTGCACTACAGCAATCAGGTCCCCCAAAGTTCACAGATGCCAGACCGTTCACAGATTTTGGGGTTCAACACTAGGTTTGCAGTGAACATCGAGTGGGTTCGTAGTTTAAAAGAGTTGTACCATTCATTTTGTGACATCATAACTCAACAAGCTGTCCGCAACCACTATGACGTCCAGTCTAACTATCGGGGACCATTAGAATTCCACATGGTCTTACCACGTCGGTCACTTGGTGGTACCATGTAAGTGATTGGAGCGTGGTAGGACCCTGTGCATCAGCGGAGGTCCTACACCTTCTGCATGGCAGCATTGAGTGTGACCATTTTCACGAGTATCTATCGCTGAACAGCTCGTGGGGTAGGTTTGTGGTGAAAATTGAATGGGGTTGTGTAGGAAATCAAATGTAGCAATTGTTTTTGTCACCATGACGCACCAGGCTGCACGTCCAGTGTAACTCCAGAGGACCTAGGGATCACGACTGGTCCTACAAGGTCCGCGAAAAGGTGGGACCTGATATGCGATTGGAATACGGTAGGACAAGTGGCGTCGGAAGAGGTCCTTCCACGTCTGCATGAGGTTTTTTGCAAGTATCCATCAGTCGTGGTGTTCAACTCTAGGTTTGCAGTGAACATCGAGTTGGTTTGTGTTGGAAATCAATTGTAGCCATCATTTATGTGATACCATTACGCACCAGGCTGTCTGCATTCACTCTTATGTCCACTTTTGCCCCATGGGACCTTTATGATCAAGAAAGGTCCTATAAAGTTGGCGACCGGGTAGGACCTGGTAAGTGATTGGAACGGGGTGAGATCTGTTGCATCGGACTTTGTCCCACTTCGTCTCCATGGCAGTCTTCAGCACAATGATTTTTGCAAGAATCCATTCGTGAATAGCTCGTGACGTTCAACACTAGGTTTGTAGCAAACGTAAAGTTGGTTTGTCTTGGAAATCAAGAGTAGCATTCCTTTTGTGACAGAATGACGCACCAGGCTGTCTGCGCTCTCTCTCACATTAAGTCATACTCCGTTGGACCCATGTGATCTCCAAAGGTCCTACAACGTTAGAGATCGGGTGGGACCTGGTAAGAGATTGGATCGTGGTAGGACCTGCGTCGTCAGGGACAGTCCTACCCTGTTTACATAGCAGCGTTCAGCACAACGACTTTCGCACGCATCCATCAGTGAACAGCTCATGGTGTTTAACACTAGGTTTGCAGCGGATATGGAGTAGGTTTGTGATGGGAATCGACCTTAGCAATGATTTTGTGACACAATGACCCACCAGGCTGTGTGCAATCTCTCTGACGTCCAGTAATAGCCCATGGGACAGAGGTGATTGATAGGGTCCTACAACAATGGCGACTGGGCAGGACGAATATCATTGGGACCGTGATAGGACCATTGTCGTCATTTGAGGTCCTACCCCATCTGCATGGCAGCATTCAGCATGATGATTTTTGCAAATATCCCTTAGTGAACAGCTCCTGGTGTTTAACACTAGGTTTGCAGTGAACATTGAGTGGGTTTGTGTTGCAAATGAAACGCAGCATTATACTATGACACCATGACGCACCAGGCTGTTTGCGGTCCCTCTAACGTCCAGTCATGCCCCGTAGGACCTTTTCATCAAGACATGTCCTCCAAAGTTGGCGATAGGATGGGGCCCAGTAAGCGATTGAAATGTGGTAGGACCTTTTGCATCGGACTTTGTCCCACTCCATCTGCATGGCAGTGTTGAGCACAACGATTTTTGCAAGCATCCATTCATGAACAGATCGTGGTGTTCAACACTGGGTTTGCAGTGAACATGGAGTGGGTTTGCGTTAGAAACTGTAGCATTTTGTTTTGTGACACCATAACGTACCAGGCCATCTGCTGTCTCTCTGACATCAAGTCGTACTCCGTTGGATCTTTGTGATGTCCATAGGTCCTACAACGTCATAGATCAAGTAGGACACAGTCAGAAAAGGTGGGATTTGGTGGGACCTCCGTCACTGGGGAAAGTCCTACCCCCTCTGCATGGTAGCGTTCAGCACATCAATTTTTGCAAGCATCCATAACTGAATATCGCGTGGTGTTTAACACTAGATTTACAACAAACATGGAGTGGGTTTGTGATAGGAATCAACTTTAGCAATGAGTTTGTGACACCATGACCAACAAGGATGTCTGCGATCTCTCTAATGTTGGGCTTTCTAGGTGTGTGGCAAGGACTATGTTCCTTGTTTGTTCATAATCTTTTCTCGTGCAGCAAGCTAGTAGAAAGATCAGTAGATGAACTTTGGAAACTGAATGTGAGAGCAGAAGAAATCTTGATTGATTCCAAAGTACAAGTATGGTACATGAAAAACAGAGCCTAACAAAGGCTACACATGAGCTCCACCACTGGTCCTAGCCCACATAATGGGCAACGCCTTGCTAGGCTGTCAAGGCCGTCAACGCAAAGGGTCTTGGTCTAGCATCGTCTTCCAGTTAGACTGGCCTCTTGGTAGTCATGGCTTCCTCCTTCCCAGGCTGGCAGAGCTCTGCCAGGCTTGCAGGGCTCTCCAGGGCAAACTCCAGCAGAACCTTGGTCTGAGGCGCTTTTAGATGCTGTGTCGTGACATGAAAGATGACTCCTTCTAAGAAACTAAGATGTGCCTGGACCGCCGCCTTTTACACTTGCAGCCTTGGCAAGTTAACTGCTTTACTTTATTGTAGAAGCTTCCTCAGGTGCACAGTAAAGTTTCATCGTAACCGTGGTTCTTGAATCCTGGAGCTCCTCACGGATCTTTGAGGGCCATAGATCTCCGTAGCTGTAATCCTTGTATTCTTGCTTGCCACACAGCATGTCGAGGTGGGGAGCAAAGAAGCACGCTCAGTCATGGCCACGGGCTGCTGGTGCAGACGGTCCCCACCAGTAGCTCTCACACTGCCTCATGCTAGAAGTCCAGCCAGATTTGACTCTACCTGACCACAACGCTTTGTCGTGCTGCACAGTTGCTGGTCCCTGCCTTCCAGGATGCATGCGCAATGTCGTGCGCATGCGACGCACACTATTTTACACATCAGGCCCTTTAGGCCTGGGGGCCAGAGTAAATCTGGCCTATATAGAAAGGAACTACCCACAGCTCCACTCCCGGAAACCACTGAGAATAATCCCACTCCGCATGTCGTTGTCTGATCACGGATTTGACTACGCCATATCGAAGCACAAAACCAGCATAGGCATTGCATGCTGTAACATCTAACTTCCATTCATAGTCCATAGGACCAAGGTGATTGGTGAATGTCTCACAATGTTGGCGGCCATATAGGACCTGATAACGTTTGGAACGTGGTAGGACCATTGGTGTCACCATGAACCCTACCGCGTCTGCATGGCAGCGTTCAGAATGAAAATGCTTGAAAGCATCCATCACTTTTCAGCTCATGGTGATTGACACTATGTTTGCAGTGAACATCGAGTGGGCTTCTGTTGCAAATCAGCCGTAGCAATTGTTTTGTTACACCATGACGCACCAGATTGTCTGCGGTCCCTTTGACGTCAGTTCATACTCCGTAGGACCTTCGTAATCGCGATTGGTCCAACGTCGTTGGCGAGCGGGTGGGACCCGGTAAGCGAATAGAATTGAACAAGCCTGTGGCATTACAAAAATTCCTACCTTGTCTGCATGGCAGCGTTAAGCATGACCATTTTTACATCTATCCATCAGTGAACAGCTCGTGGTGTTGAACACCTGGTTTGTGGTGAACATAAAGTGGGCTTGTGTTGCAAATCAACTGTAGCAAACATTTTGTGATACCTGGACGTTCATGCATACTCCGTTGGACCTTGGTGGTCGTGACTGGTCTTGCAACGTTGGCGACCGGGTAGGACCCGGGAAGCGACTGAAACGTGGTACGACTACTGACGTGAGAGTGGGTCCTACCTCGTCTGCGTGGTAGCGTTCAGCAAGACGATCTTTGCAAGTGTCCATCGGTGAACAGCTTGTAGTGCTAAAGAGTAGGTTTGTAGTGAACATAGAACTGGTTTGTGTTGAAAATCAATCGTAGCAATCATTTTGTGACACCACTATGGACCAGATTGTCCACGGTCATTTAGACGTCCAGTCAAACACCGTAGGTCCTTTGTTATCGTGACAGACCCTAAATCATTTGTGACTGCGATTACATGGTCTCATGCTCTTGTTTTGGGACCTTTCGCGACTGAAACTTGGTCCGGCTTTTTGGTCCCCACCATGTACTACCTCGTTTGCATTCCACCGGCAAGGTCCAACAGAGTTTGCAGTTTTCCATTCAGGGAACAGCTCGTGGGAGAAAGAAGTAGGATTGGAGTGAACATCGTTGGGGTTTGTGATTAAAAACAGTTGTAGCAATTGTTTGTGACAGAACAAGGTGTCTATGGTCAAACTTCGTGGGGCCTATGTTGGGGCATGTGATTGTGCACGTCATAGGACTTACTTGCGGTTGCAGTTATATGCAATGCTGTAGCCCTACATGATGCCATTGGAATGTCATAAGACCTTACGCATCCTCGCAGGTCCCACTTGTTGTAAATGTCATAGGACACGTAATACCTGAGGCATGGTTTGCAAACTGTACAGATCATCATGTAGGTTTGTAGTGCAAACCAGCCGTTTTTTGAGGGTACAAAACGACCTTCCATGGTGGGATCAATGGAAGCTCAAGAAATCTGGGTTCATTTGTTTTGGGCTTGGACCAAGCATTGGTTCATCCATGAAAATAGGGTGTCTTTGCAATCATGTTTTTGTTATCTTCAAAGGGAGCACGCAGGACGCAAGGCATCTCTCTTGTCAATATTGTTAAACAATTTAGCATGTTGAATTAAGGGTGCATACCAAATCCATGGATCCGAGAGTCAGATCCGCAAATCCGTATCCGGATCCAGATCCGAGAGTCCGGATCTCACTTCTTGGATCCGATTCAAGATCCGATAGCCCAGATGAGGGTGACTTGGATGATGCAAGTTTATGCTTTCGTCCGTGTAATCTGCCATAAATGGCACAAGTTGGGCATGAAAACCATACAAACATCACGAAAATGCCATGAACTACATATGATATGGTTTTTACTACATCAAACAGTGTGAATTCATGCTGAAAAGTGGATGTTATACATGCTAGAAATTCCCGCCTACACTGGATCCAACCTGGATCCGAGAGTCAGATCCGAGGATCCAAGGATCCGCGGATCCGAGATCCGGATCCGAGAGTCCGGATCCAGGAGTTGGATCCGATCTGTGAGAAAGGATCTGAAGTAAGATCCGCAAATCAGATCTGCCGTGTACCCTTGTGTTGCATTGTTCCATGACGTATTTCAGATGGTTTCCAATTTTCATGTCGATCGTGAGGTAAACCAGAGCTCTTAGGCTGTCTGATCCTGCAAACACTTCATTCATTTTCCGCACGATCCGCTTTGTCATCTTGCCAAGAAACAGTGTGGTACCACACCTTTTCATATTTCTTGTAAATTGCAATTTTTGCGCTAGAGTCTAAACTATAACTACTGTATCCGTGGTAATGCACATGCACATGTCTGACTTGATCATGATCTTGGCAAATCAACGTGTCAGTGCGCTCAATGACAGCACAGTGGACAGTGGTCCTATCTTGTGGTGGAGGTACCTGACTTACATAGAGCCTCGTGTTTCCCTTCAATCGAAGCGGATTCCAAGTCGGTCAACATATGAATATCTTTCTGAGAGATTTGGATAGACAAACACAAGAATTGCCATGGACATCGTAAGCATTCTTTAGCCTTCCATATGTCGTTGTTGAAGATTCATGCAAAACTTGAGGACAACCACCGGACGGGCTACATTCACCGTTGCTCTCCCAAGAAACTATACTAAAATAAACAACGCGCAAGTATTGGATGGATCCTAAGGGTGTGTTTTGTTTCAGAAGCGGTCCTGCTTGGATTCTGAGTCGGATCCACAGTCAGAGTGAAGTTCCACTCTGATTCCGACTTCGAACGACTCATATCTGACTTCGCCGTCCACGTACAGCGACGACGGCTACAACAACATTCAGTACGCACAGCATACAGTTTTTTTAGCATGACTCCCTCATATGACGTTGTTTTCTCGACACTCGTCGCACAACCCTCTCTAACGGTGGCTCAAGTGCTTGCAGCTGCATCACTTGGTCCACTCTGGGGGTGGTCCCAACGCATATTGCCAAAAAGAAAACTAAACTCTGCAAACCGGTTTATGCCTCAGACTCTGCAGCCAGGTCCAGTGGTCTGTCCTCCCACAACGGTCTGTCCTCCCACACAACTATGGCCTACGCCGTCGACGATTCATCACCGTCGATAGCATTGTTGTGAGATACGCGATTGTCCAAAAACTATCTGACGTCGCTGCCCATGTATCCCTGTACAGGCATGACATTGGCCTACCCACCCAATACGCTGACCACAGCAGGGCTTTGGAAGGCCTGCCATCTCCTCCTTCCCGTCATCGGCGTCTGTCGGACATTCAAATGCAGGTCCGCACCCACTCCTCGTCATAATCACGCTCACCACGTACACATCCATCATGGCATCCTGGGTAGGAACCCATGAGCGCAAGCCAACCTTCGCTGCTCCACGCCAGGCACTCTCGCTCGTTCCAGTGAGCCTGTGCCTGACCTAAGCCTAAGCCCAACCTAAGACATGATCATTTCTTCACATTGCAAAAGTGCCCAGGATGCTCTAGTGTGCAAGAAGGCGTATGATGGAGGGTACGCCGCAGGTAGAAAAATGTGTCTTACACCTTCCATGGTCTGATCTTTATACAAATTTTTCATTTGCAAGTAGTTTTCGACTTTATGTCTTTATGCGTCCATGTGGAACTTCAATGTTCAGAAATGACATCCACGTGGACATACCCTCATTTGCAACTATACACTGCATGTAACTCTTGGAACCTCCCCTTGTTATTCCAATGGGTAAAAATGAACACATAGAACCATACTAAGACTCCGATCTGAGGCATGCATTCCTTGCATGGCGAACAAGACTACAAAGGCTTGGACAGCTAGCACTCAATGCACTACTATACGTTATGTATCTACTCATGTTTGGTGCACAGAAAGGTCCAAACAACATAGAAATCATTGCAACATACAATGCCACTGACTCTCATGTTCAAAGGTAAATTGATATTGGAACACAAGGGCCAAACACATGTCACTACATAGCCATCTGTGCATGATCTGTTGCATAGGCAAGGTACATCTCACGAGCCAACCCCAGATGCCACTGCCTCGCGTCCTCAACGTCTTGTACAACCGGAGCAAGGGGCTCCATGTTGTCATACCGCCATCGTCTTCCCTCCTTGATGTCCAACTAGAAGTCTTCACAATACGCTGCCTGTCCCTGGGAGCACTTGATGAAGACGTTGTGCAATATACAACAAGC
Organism: Penium margaritaceum; assembly: GCA_023375785.1. Lineage (NCBI taxonomy): Eukaryota > Viridiplantae > Streptophyta > Zygnematophyceae > Desmidiales > Peniaceae > Penium > Penium margaritaceum. Next base: position 56,893 of record SZWC01005899.1, read on the forward strand.
TACTACAATATCATGCTGCATCCTCATTGAGTAGCCCTCCATGTCAAGGAGAATAGGAAAACTGTGCATGATCTGTCTTATGACGCGCTCAACGGTCATGCGAAGTGATGAGTATGCAAGTTGAAGACCTCTTGTGGGGTCAGAGGCTCAAACGGTGCTCCATCTATGCCCTCATCCCTTGAATGGTAGTGCACACGATGAAACGGCGTTAGCACATGACAAGACAAAGCGTAATCTGCATCGGCAAGGTAGTAACGTCCTTCTGGAATTACAAACCCCTTTCCAACCACATCTCTCAACACCTGGCTGTTATGTGCATTGCCTTCCCGTCCTACGTGAACCCAGGTTATTGTCTCACCAAACGCAACTGCAAGGAGGACATTCTGTGATCACTGACTCTTCCTATTGAAATGAGGCCCTTGAGCCGCAAGTGGGACCCAAGCGTACACGCGAGTTGTGTCCAAAGTTCCGATGCATTCTCTGAACCATGGGAAAAACCTTGCAGACTTGGTAATCTTCTCTGGCACAATGTCCATATTTGTAGGGTAATGATCGTTGGACCCAAAAGGAGGATCCGACGCAGACTGCAACGGAAATGTCAAAGAATTGTCTCACAGGAGTGTTGGAAGGCCTCCACATGGCGGCGGTGGCCTTTCCTCGCTGTCATTGTTGCCAAAACGATTGTGACTGACTCCTGCGCTAACACCCAGTGAGTGGGCTGCAATTCCACGTGTCGTACCATGCGCACGAAGAGGTCAAAGTGCCATGGGTCGATACAGATCACATCGTACACACGACGTGCGTTCGTGCCATGGCGGAGGAGGTTTTGAAGCGTACTCATGACCAGAAAGTGCATGGCTGAGGTATGGTTTCTTCATTAAGGGCAGAGCTGCCCATATGCAAAGAATGACAGCCAGCATGATGGCGTTGAACTCTAGATCAACGTCCATGGCTGACTGTAGCGTTGAACGTGGGTGACAAACGGTGATCCTTAGGCTGCTGCCTCCCTCCAGCGTAGGACCCGTTGCATGGAGTTGTGAAACCCTAACCAAAGACTGAGCAACCGTGCACAGTCCCGACTCCCATCGATTTGCCTCCCCCCACCCTCGGGTTGCACACCGAAGGTGGTAGGTCGACTTGTCATGGGTACGTAGACCAGCCTGCGGACGTTGTCCGCCATCCGTAGGTGTTGCAAGGTAGAAGGAATGAGCATAAACTGACACAGACATTGATGTGTCCGACCACAACCATCTTGCACATTGTGGCGTCGGGGAGTATATGGACACCGAACTACATGTTACCTTTTATTAGGTTTGCGAGTTCAACTCGAGTCACCTTTACAAAATAGAAATCCAAGTGCATTTGGAAAACCAGCACAAAACAGGTATCAGAAAAGGCAAAGCTTCCTACCTGACGTCAACAGTTGAGCGTCGCCAAGACGAGGTACTTGTTCATCGAATCGCAAGCACGACCCAAACAACACTATGAAATCAAAAACTCTGGCAGTGCCTGGGATTTGATGAACAAGTACCTCTTATTGGCGCCACTCAACTATTGACATCAGGTAGGAAGCTTCGCCATTTTCGAGACCGGTTTCGTGTTTGTTTTTTTAATGCACTCGAATTTCCATTTTGTAAAGGTGAATTGAGTTGGACTCGCAAACTTAATTGAAGGTAACATGTAGTTCAGTGTCCATATACTCCACGATGCCACTATGGGCCGGATGGTTGTAGGCGGACGTATCAATGTCCATGTCGGTTTATGCTCATTCGTTCTCCCTCGGATCACTTGCGGACGGCGGACAACGTTCGTAGGCTGGTCTATGTACCCACGCAGAGTCGACCTACCACCTTCGGTGTGCAACCCGCGGGTGGGAGGAGGGGAATCGACGGGAGTTGGGACTGCGCACGATCACTCACTCGTTGCTTAGGGTTTCACAACTCCATGCAACATGTCCCACGTTGGGGGGAGGCAGCAGCCAAAGGATCACAGTTTGTCACCCACGTTCAACGCTAGAGTAAGCCATGGACGCTAATCTGGAGTTCAATTCCATCATGCTGGCTGTCATTCTTTGCACATGGGTAGCTCTGCCTTTCATGAAGAAACTATACCTCAGCCATGCACTTTCTGGTCATGAGTACACTTCAAACCTCCTCCGCCATAGCCCGAATGCATGTCGTGTGTACGATGTGATCCGAATCAACCCAGGGCACTTTGACCTCTTCGTGCGCATGCTACGGCATGTAGGATTGTGGCCTACTTGCTGGGTGTCGATGGAGGAGTCAGTCGCAATCTTTTTGGCGGCAATGACAAACGGGAAGGGCCAAGGCCGCCCTGTGGAGACCTTCTCACACTCTTGTGAGACTATTTGTTGAAATTTCCATCGCATTCTGCATCGGATCCTTCTGTTGGGTTCAACGGTCATCACCCCACTAAACATGGATATTGTGCGAGAGAAGATTACCAAGTCTGCAAGGTTCTTCCCATGGTTCAAAGAATGCATTGGATCTTTGGACGGAACTCACGTGTCCGCTTGGGTCCCTCTTGCGGCTCAAAGTTCATGTTTCAACGGGAAGAGTCAGCCGTCATAGAATGTCCTCCTTACAGTTGCATTTGATGAGACAGTAACGTTGGTTCACGCAAGATGGGAAGGCAATGCACATGATAGTCGGGTGTTGACAAATGCACTTGGTAAGGGCTTTGTGCTTCCACGGCATTACTATCTTGGCGATGCAGGTTATGCTATGTCTTTTCGTGTGCTAGCTTTGTTTCTCGGTGTGCGCTACCATTTGAGGGATGAGGGCATAGATGGAGCACCGTTTGAGCCTTAGACCCCACAAAAGCTCTTCAACTTGCGTCACTCATCACTTCGCATGACCGTTGAGCATGTCATAGGACACATCAAGCACAAATTTCAAATTCTCCATGACACAGAGTGTTACTCACTGAGGATGCAGCGTGACATTGTAGTTGCTTGTTGTGTATTGCACAATGTCTTCATCAAGTGCTCTTAGGGACAGGCAGCGTATTGTCAGGACTTCCAGTTGGACATTACAGAGGCAAGACGATGACAGTATGACAACATAGAACCCCCTGCTGTGGGTGCACAAGACGATGAGCACGTAAGGCGGTGGCATCTGGGGTTGGCTTGTGAGATGTACCTTGCTTATGCAACAGATTGTGCACAGGTGGCTAGAGAGTGACATTCAATTTGAGTTTTCTTTCAAACATGAGTGCCAGTGGCATTGTGTGTTGCAATGATGTTTATGGTCTTTGGACCATTCTGTGTACGGAATATGACTGGATACATAACGTAGAGTAGTGCATTTAGTGTTTGCTGTCCAAGCCTTTATAGTCTTGTTCACCATGTAAGGAATGCATGGCTCGAATCTGAGTCTTATTATGGTTCTCTCTGCTCATTTGTGCCAATTGGAACAACAAGTGGAGGTTGCAAGAGTTACATGTAGTGTGTGGTTGCAAATGTGGGTATTGCCACGTGGATGTCACTTCTGAGAATTGCAATACCACATGGATACTTAAAGACATAAAGTGGATAAGTACTTGCAATTGAAACATTGGTACAGATCTCACACCGTGGAAGGTGTAAGACGCATTTTGCTACCTGCGGCGTACCCTCTATCATACGCCTTCTTGCACACTGCAGCATCCGGGACACTTTTTCAATGTGGAGAAATGGTCATGCCTTAGGTCGGGCTTAGGTTGAGGTCAGGTACAGGCTTAATGGCAACGAGCAAGAGTGCCTGGCGTGGAGTAGCAAAGGTTGGCTTGGGCGCACGGGTTCCTACCTAAGATGCCTTAGTAGATGTGTGCGTGGTGAGCGTGATTGGAACAGGGAGTGGGTGCGGACATGCATTTGAATGTGCGATGGACGCTGATGACGGGAAGGAAGACATGGCATGCCTTGCAAAGCCCTGCCATGGTCAGCGTATGGGGCGGGTAGGCCAATGAAGTGCCCACATAGGGATACATGGGTAGCGACGTTAGATAGTTTTTGGACAATAATGCCTCTCACGGTGATGTTATCGACGGTTACGAATGCGTCGAAGACGTAGGCCATAAATGTGTGGGAGGACAGACCGATGTGGGAGGACAGACCGATGGTCCCGGCTGTAGAGTCTGAGACATCAACCGGTTTGTAGGGTTTAGTTTTCTTTTTGGCAGCATGCGTTGGGACCAGCCCTAGATGGGACTGAGTGATGCAGCTGCAAGCACATAAGCCACCATGAGAGAGGGTTGTGCGACAAGTGTCGAGCGAATGATGTCATATGAGGGAGTCATGTTGGAAAGATAATATGATGTGCGTAGTGAGGTTGATTATTGAACAATATTCCTTGTCCACCACCAATTACATTGCTCCATGGTCGAGCGTCATGTCATGCCACAAGTGTGGTTTGGCATCATACCAACCGTCGATAGGCTTCTCATCCGAGGGTCTACCTACACTGTAATCCGGGCCATGGCTGTGGAGGGTCAAACCTGCGCGGATAAGCTCCAATTGTCAAAAAAGAGGCAAAAATGCTTCTTTCCATAATAGAAAACAAGAAAGCGCTTTGAACCCTTCTATAGAATCGCATGTCCACGCACATCCACTCAAGTGCAGGACGTGAGTAGGCAAAGTTGAAAAGCGTTGATAGTAGCTTCTTGGGGTGCGTTTGGCCTCGGTTGAGAGCCAAGACAGATCCGTCTTGACTAGACAGATTGCCACTCAGAGACGGAGAACCGAGCCGCCTAGATTAGGCTGTTGACGTGAAACTAAACATAACTGGAGCGTTTCACCGGGATCCCTGTCGATGCCTCTAGTCGCTGCGTGTGAAGTATGAATTAGTGTTGCACTTTAGATTAGCCTTGAATCTGCGTCATGGAGTCGACCGAGGCCAAACGAACCCTTATTAATCGAATCCCAGGCACGGCCTCTACTCTTCTCTCGGAACTAGACTCGAGCCGGGATCTTGACTAGATGTATCCAAACAACATCTTGGGGGCTGTTTTGAATTCCATGATGTCAAATTTTGGTGGACGATGTTTGTAGTCTATCCTATGAAATGCACGGCAAAGTTACGATCCACCCCCTTTATCTGTGTTTGTCTCGCAATTCACCCTAGGGGTAGATTATTGGTTCTCACTAGCCCCGTTTTTGCTTTTTGCACATTGAAGAGCCCTGCTTCCAAAAACTTGGTTTCCATAAGCCACTCGTTCTGTTGCCGCAATTGTAAGTGCCCCTAGAGGTAGTGTCCCGATTTCGTAGTGGTTGGATTGTCCATTCCGTCTTTCGAAATTGTGTTATCTTGAAGCGGGAGGGCCGGTTCGGGCCTCCCCCCTCGCTGAAGCAAGGGGTGGTTGCGCTCCACCCGTCGCGTCAGCGAGGGCTGGCCAGCGGCCAGCAATTCGCTGGCCATCGGCCAGCTCGCTGCCAGGCGGCTGGACGGCCGGCGGCCAGCCAAGCGACCGGCCGGCCAACGGCCGGCCAGCCCCCAGCCCCCGATCGCGGTCTCAGTCCGATCGGCGGCTAAGGGGCCACGAGGGCCTCGAGGGCAAGGCCTCGTGGCCTCGTGCCCTTGCCCCCCCTCGCCCTCCTTGCAAACGAGCAAGAGAGGACGAGGGATAGGGGGAGTGAGGGTGAGGTCGAAAAAGCTGGTGCGAAATCGCCTGCGTGCCTCGCACGCGGCAATTTTACGCAAGAACGACAAAACGTAAATTGAAGTTCGTTTACGACAAACTTTGACATAAAACAAACGAAATAACTTGTGCGAACACACGAGTTTGAGGTGAAAACCCCCGGTTTGGGTTCCAAAACAAGGGGTTTGGTTAAAAACGGAAATTGGCCTCTGGTGACTCGAAATATTCGAGTCTCCCTGCTCTGGGTCGTTGATGACGATTGCCCCTCAGTCTTGCGAAGGGGGTAAACCCTTGACGCGGACTGAGAACGCCACTCTGCGAACTCCGACGACGATTTCAGAGTAGGAGCTGGAGACTCGACCCGTTACAGTGGTATCAGAGCCAGACAACCCTCGCGACCAAGGGTTTGACGGAAACGGCGGCTACGACATAGATAAAATGCCGCCGGCAGCTGCAAGCAGCAGCAGAAACGCCGGAAGGGACTACGACATCTACACTCCACGAATTGAAGTGCTGTAAAGTGCGTTAGAGAGCTTGAAAAAGGCTCTACTTGGTGGACACTCCTCCTTCCAGCCTCTCCTCACTTATAGAGGGCTAGGAAGATTTTTGTGGGGCGGGGTGGGGAGTCCCCACCCTAAAAAACCACAAAATCCTCTCCATTTTCAAGGCTCCTTCAAAACCCCTTCATCCAAAAATTGGGACAGCACCCCTCCCCAAGCTTAGGGACTCTCACGGCCTGAGAGCACCCTAAAAAGAAGGAGGGTGACACCTTGGGGACTTTTGGCAGCTCCCCCAACGCCGCCGGCTCAAGGAGGACGCGGCCAAGGGGCGCGAGGCGTGACAAGAAGACGCAAGAAGAGACCAATGAAGACCAGAAGACAAGAAAACAAGAAGACAAGAAGACAAGAAGAAAAGTAGTCTTTTCGTTCTTGATCTTGTACTTGCTTGTCTTTTTGCTCTTTGTCCTAGTTTTGTGAGCGGTACTCACACTTCTTGTTACTCCCTTGTATTGTGATTTTCTGTTTTCCTAGATCCTAGCTGCTACCAAGTGCCGTGAGTCACGGCTTAGGAGGACTAGTTGGTAAACCCACGACCTTGTGCCGACGTGGCGGCCTTGGAAAATAGAAATTTAAAATGAAATTGCCTCACCGATCGTGAGAGCAACATCTTAGGAGGCGATTCCTCCTCGTTGTGGGGTGATCCTCACAATGACCTTCACGTGCTAGTTGCACGAGCGACGAGATGGCAAGTATCGGACCGTCCAAGACAAACAAGGGCAAGGTGGTGACGGCCTCATCACGAGCTCTCGGCGGACTCCACATTTTGGGAGCCGCCGCCGCGAGCACAGTTGCCAACCCAAAGCCAACCGTACCGCCAAGGGCAACCCTACCACCGAAGGCAACCAGCGCCAACCTCGGCGATACCGAGCAGTGTACGGAGGCAAAAAAGGTGCTTGACGAGCACGTCAACGTACACGTGCACGACCCCCACGCGACGGACGATGCGATGGAGGAGGATCTCCTGGGGGGATACCCTGACAAAGAGCACGAAGTCGACGATGGCGAAGGCGACGAGGATCGCGACCATCGCCATCGTTGTGCGACGAACATGAGTCGATTGCTCGAGAAGGGCAAGACACCCGCTGCATCGCCTGAAGCTGCCGACGGCAGCGAGACTGCCAAGAGCAGCAAGGGCGTTGAAAGCAGCCACACGGGAAGTTCCCGCAAAAACAAGCCAGACGTCGTCGCTGCAAAGGCAATGCGCGATGACCGTCGTAGGCTCGCGGATTTTATTGCCAAGGCCGCAAGCCGACTCAAGATTACCACCGATGGTGGAGATACGGCACCACTCGGAGGAATGGCGATGGACCCTCTTTCCTACGATGCGGCCGCAATGGGGTAAGGCAGCGCCCACTCAAGCATCGTCGCCGACGACAGTCTCCTCCGAAAGGTGGGACTCCTTGGAGGCATATACGCGAACCGTACCCTCTTGCACTGGGTAAGGGTGCACGGACAACGCGAGGCCCTGGAGGCTATCGCCGATGCTCTGACGACATCAGAGCTCAATTTCGCGTTCGCAAACCTGCTAGCCCACGTCGGGCAAAGCATCACGGACCTTGACCTTGATTGCCAGCTGCAGCGCTTGGCCGCCCATGAGGCAAGCCGCCGATGCAACGACCTTGAGAAGGTGTTGTAGAGCGTGACCCAGGTGCGAATGTAGCAGCAAGCGCAGTGTACCGCAGCTGCGGATGCCACTGCCGGTGGCAGTGACGACTTGCCTACCTCGACGACTTCGGGGTCGGTCATGAACACGTCCTTCCTCCACAGTGTGGAGATCTTCCGGAAGGGCGTGAAGCTGACCGACTGGCTGAACCGCATGGAGCACGTCATACGTGTCCACAAGGCTCCACTCGGCTAGTGGGGTGACCATGCCACGACGCGGCTTGAACACAAACTCTTCAAGTATGTGGTCAAGGAGTGGACTGCGCAGCAGCCGCACCTCGAGTGGCAGCCCATGCCGTGGGAGGCCTTCTGTGCGATCATGTGCAAGAAGTGCACCCAACGTGAGGAGGCGCAGTGTGCCTTCCACAAGATCAAGGACTTCAGGCAGCTGGGCAGCTCGCTCGAATGCTACTCGGGCGAGTTCGCCGCACTCGTGCAAGAAGCCGAAAGCTCTACCGAGGGTGATGGGACTGAGACCTTCAAGTACCTGGAGTGCATGTTGCTGGAGTACTTGCGTGATGGTCTTGCCAGCGAGGAGCTGAAGGACAAGACCACCACGACACCCACTGGCCAAGCTTGGACAAGCTGGAGGGCGTTGCGCGACTACATGAGCGAAGTGTATTCGGCGAACCCGAAGCACTACTCTGATGCACGGTCGAACGTGTGGGCACAGCAAGGCCGCGACATGCGCATGGACGCTGCAGGGGCTGGTAGGTCAGCTGGACAGCGAGGCGGGGCCAAGGGCAAGCAGCCTGCAAACCCTCCAGCCAAGAAGGCTGGTGGATACAAGGGTCCCAATAACAACCGCAGCCGTGAGAATGACGAGCTGTGGGCGGCGCGTGAGCGTCGCAACACATCCTTTTGCGAAGGGCTCTGCCACAACTGCATGCAGCCGGGCCACTTTAGGGCTCAGTGCCCTTAGGTTGCTAGAGGTGGACAAGAGGCCGCGGCGTTAGCTGCAGCACTAGCACCTCGTGGGGATGGTACAGCAGGAGGCCGCAGACAGGGCCGTGGACAGGGTCGCGGTTGCGGCAATGGGCCCGGCCGTGGTAATGGACAAGGCCGTGGGACGGGTTTTCCCCACCCCTGAGTGACGTTAGTGGGGACCACTCAGGGGTAAAACTGGATCACGAGTGTGGGTTCATGTTTTCAGATGAGGATGTTAAACAATTTGAGTTTTTGACGAGTTCAAATTTCTCTGTTGTCTTCACTCCTCTTGTTAAACCGCATTCTACACTTGCTGACCGACATTGCCCACTAAACCTTGCATCTCCGGACGAGATGCATGACCGTACATGCTTAGTGGTGGCGACACCGACCACTGTGCAAGAGTTGTGTGACACAGTGATTGAAGAAAACGCCCTCAAAGCAATGAGTTCAATCACGTTCGCAGTACCTTTAGTCGACGATTTCGACCCAGTCAAATTTAAAGACTGGAAGGTGCTAGCCGAATTCACACGTGCCCACAAGATGTAGACTCGAGTGGGTGAATCATGGGAGTTGGGATGCCCGTCGTACAGATTCCGTGTTTATCACAAACTCGGCTTACCGTCGTCGAGTCTGTTCACTCGGAAGAGTGGAGGCAACATGACGATGCAGTTCAAAGGACACCTAGCTGGTGCTCCCGTGAACGTAGTGGCTGACACTGGAGGGGACGACTCTTTTGTTAGCCTTGGTTTTACCCGACAGGTTGGCTTGAAGTACGAGCTATCGAATGGCGCAGTTGTTGTCCGTGACAACCGTACGGTATCCGTGATCAGTACTTGTAAAGCGAAAATTTGTATTCAAGGGTACACACAGAGTATCACGTTGAAGGTACTCAAGCTTCTTGACCCGTTTGACGTGGTGCTAGGCGATCCCTGGTTCCGTGACAACAAGGCTCTAATGTGTTTTGAATCAAAGTGTTTGATCCTCCGAAAAGGACAACGCCGCTTTACGTTGATTCCGAGTACGGAGTTATCACCGACCTGACTCAAAGTCCATGCCAGCTTGTCTACAATGCAGGTCAAGAGACATATTCGACAAGGTTGTCGATACTTCTTGGCTCAGCTGTAGAAAGCAGAGGATGACGTGACGGAAGACACTTCACAAGAGATCATATCTCTGTGGCAAAGTTCTCGAATGTATTCCAAGACCTATCGGGTGGGCTTCCACCAGAAAGACACATGGGCCACACGATTCCGCTGTAACCGGAGGTGACTCCTCTGTTTAGACCCATATATCGCCTTAGTCCAGTAGAAAGGCGAGAGGCCGAACGCCAAATCAAAGATTACCTTGCAAAGGGGTGGATCGAGCTCAATAGCTCGCCGTACGGTGCGCCGATCCTTTTTGTGAACAAAAAGGACGGTGGTTTACGCATGTACGTGGATTACGGGGCGTTGAACAAGCTGACGGTGAAAAATCGATTCCCCTTACCGTGGATAGAGGCCATTTTGAACCAACTCCAAGGCGCAAAAGTATTTTTGTCCTTGGATTTGTCTCAAGGGTACCATCAAATCTGCATCACGGAAGATGATGTGCCCAAAACCGCGTTTCGAACGCACATGGGACACTATCAGTTCCGAGTGTTATGCTTCGGGCTTACGAATGCCCCGACAACCTTCCAAGGAGGAATGAACCGAACGATCGCCAAGCAACTCGGACAGTTTGTCTTGGTTTACCTTGACGACATCCTGGTTTTCTCCAAATCAATGGAAGAGCACATAGAACATCTGCGCGAAGTTCTTACAATCCTTCGGGAGCAGAAGTTCTATGCGAAAGTGAGCAAGTGCAAGTTTGCACAAGATGAACTCGAATACCTTGGACACATCGTCGGCAAGGACGGCATCCGTGTCGACCCACGAAAGGTCCAAGCCGTTGTGGACTGGCCACTTCCCGAGGATGTTGGGCAGATACGGTCTTTCCTCGACCTTGCAAACTACTTTTGACAGTTTATGCAAGGGTATTCGAACCTGGTAGCACCGCTAACCAGGCTCACGCGAAAAGACGTGCGTTGGGAATGGACATTTGATTGCACAAACGCTTTTCTCAAGGTCAAAGAGCTCCTATCCACGGCACCCGTCCTAGCTCTTCCGCATCCATTTCAACCGTGGGAGGTTCGATGCAATGCGTTGGTAGTAGGAGTCAGAGCCGTCCTCATGCAGAACGGTCACCCAATTGCGTATGAGAGCCGGAAGCTCATTCCCGCAATAACGCGGTACACGACTGGCGATGAAGAGCTCCTTGCGGTAGTACACGCTTTCAAGATGTGGCGTTGCTACCTCGAGGGTGCTGAAGGGGGTGTGACGGTCGTGACCAACCATAATCCATTGGTGTTTTTCCAAACGCAACCGAACCTGTCAAGACGGCAGGCGCGTTGGAGTGAATACCTGAGTCGATTCTAGTTCACATGGGAATATCGGCCAGGACGCATCAATGTGGCCGATCCACAAAGCCGACAGCCTGTGGAAATTAAAGAAACCACCGAGGTCAGTGGGTGTTTTATGGACATTGGAACAGCAAGAGTACTACCACCAGATCCCCCTGCACCTCTGTGGCACCCACCATGAGAGATTATCCACTACAACGGTTTTGTGAACAGGATCCGGATGGGATACTGTGTGGATTCTTGGTTTCAAGACTCTCAAAATTTGGACAAGCACGGCTTGGTGGAGGCTGCAGGAATCTTCTGGCACGGAGAAAGAGTTGTTGTGCCAAACTCGGGAGACCTTCAAGCAAAGGTTATCTCCCAGTTCCACGACCCGCCGGTAGCAGGTCATGTGGGACCCCGAAAGACCGGACAGGCACTCTCGGACCACTATTGGTGGCCAGGGTGGAGTGTTGATGTCCGTAAATATTACATGACATGCGACCCATGTCTTCGGAATAAGGCTAGCAACAAGAAGCCTGCTGGACTCCTCCAATAGCTTCCCATTCCTGGGACTCCATGGGAGTGCGTCAGTATGGACTTCATTACTGGTCTTTCGGACACGGCCCGTGGCCATGATGCAATACTAGTGGTTGTGGATCTTTTGACAAAGATGACACAATTCATTCCTACAACCACTGACGTGAACGCAGAGGAGACCGCTCATCTCTTCTTTGAGGGTGTCGTAAAGTACCACGGCTTGCCGTTGCGCATTATCTCCGATCGAGATCGAAAATTTGCTAGTAAGTTCTGGCAAAAGATATACCAGTACTTCGGTAGTGAGTCGCAAATGTCGACAGCATTTCACCCTCAAACTGACGGATAAACAGAGTGCATGAATCGCACTTTAGAGCAGATGCTCCGCATGTACGTGGACCCTGCCATGCATGATCGGGATGAATTCCTAGCACCGGCAGAGTTTGTTGTGAACAACTCGGTGAACGAGTCCACACAGTTCACACCGTTTGTGTTGAACAGTGGTCGGCATCCAGTGGTACCCTCTTCATTGGTGAAGAGTGGGAGTACAGGAGGGCAGGTTCCTTCCGCTCAAGCCTTTGCCGAACGCATCGACTCCTTCTTACAGAAGGCGAAGGGTCACCTTCAAGCAGCTCGGCAGTGACAAAAGGCATATGCCGACAAAGGTCGCCGAGAGGTCTCGTTTGACATCGGTGACAAAGTGCTGCTTAGCACTAAAAACCTTCGGCTGAAGTCGCTAGGGGCAAGAAAACTTCTATCGAAGTGGATTGGGCCATTTCCCATTGTGGCACGCATCAGACCAGTGGCATACCGATTGCTACTTCCGCCAAGTATGAAGATACATGACGTGTTTCATGTGAGCTTGTTGGCTCCATACACGGCAGAAGGAACCGTTCAGCCACCACTAGCAGTCCTGGCTGCCGACGGCCAATACGAGGTCCTTCGCCTACTCCAGAACCAAGAGCGTACTCTTTGGTCGCGCAGGGAGTACCTCGTTCATTGGGCCTGTTGTGGACCTGAACATAATTCATGGGAGCCCGAATCTTGGTTGCCCACAGGGGTGGTGAACGAGTACTGGAGCGAGCTTGCAGCTCGCACAGATCGACGCGTGGCATGGGGTACCACCTGAACGCGGAAAAAGTGAACATTCCCACAGGGCAGCATTCATGGACAGCGACCATAGGAGGTTGCGGACGCGTAACATGGTTGTCCCGCGGACGCTCCAGCCTAAAGGGGGGAGGCCGCTAGCCGTACTGACCTACAAGCTGCAGCTTAGGTCTAAGTACCATGCACGTGTTCATGTTTAGCTGGTGATGGAATTTATTAATTTTCATTCACAATGTTGATGACTCACTGACTGACAATCCTACTTGATGTTCATGAACCGGGACGGTTCATAATAAGTGGGGAGGAATGTAGCGGGAGGGCCGGTTCGGCCCTCCCTCCTCGCTGAAGCGAGGGGTGGTTGCGCACCACCCCTCGCGTCAGCGAGGTCTGGCCGGCGGCCAGCAATTCGCTGGCCGTCGGCCAGCTCGCTGCCGGCCGGCTAGACGGCCAGCGGCCGGTCCAGCGACCGGCCGGCCACCGGCCGGCCAGCCCCCAGCCGCCGATCGCGGCCTCAGCCCGATCGGCAGCTGAGGGGCGATGAGGGCCTCGAGGGCGAGGCCTCGTGGCCTCGTGCCCTCGCCCCCCCTTGTCCTCCTTGCAAACGAGCAAGAGAGGACGAGGGATAGGGGGAGCGAGGGAGAGGTCGAAATAGCTGGCGCGAAATCGCCAGCGTGCCTCGCGCGCGACGATTTCGCGCCGGAACAACAAAACATAAATCCAAGTTCGTTTACAATGAACTTTGACATATAAAAAACAAAATAACTCGTGCGACCACACGAGTTCGAGGTAAAAACCCTCGGTTTGTGTCCCAAAACCAGGGGTTTGGTTAAAAACGGAAATGGGCCTCCGGAGACTCGAAATATTCGAGTCTCCCTGCTCTGAGTCATTGATAACGATTGCCGCTCAGTCTTGCAAAGGGGGTAAACCCCTGACGAAGAATGAGAACGCCATTCTGCAAACTCTGACGATGACTTCAGAGCAGGAGCTGGAGACTCGACCCGTTACATATCTCTTTATAAAATTACGTCTTCCCTATACTTTCAATGGCGTCTTGTCCACGTGGTCGTTTCATGTATGGAAACCAATGGAACCCTGTTGTGACGGTTGTCTTTTTGTTGTGGTTCTTCATTTGGAATACTATGATTATTTCTTGAAAACTCGACGTGCAACATGCTGTACACGAAAAAACCAACCACTCAAAAACAAAGCTATGTCAGACTCCGTTCTGTTCGCAGTGTTGTGCATGCTTCATTTCGACAGAAGAAAAATCAGTCCGATTGCGCACCCAGGGGTACATGTTAACAAAACCATGAGCCCCACGTTGACGGGGTACATTGTGCTTACGTAGCCAACCCCTAGGTGCTCATGGTGATTAAAAAACATCATCAGTGGCATCCGGGGATCGTATCTTGCCCCACAGGGTATTCTGTGATCTAGAAATAATTCCGTGGCACTTGGAGATCAAATGCTTCCAAACGGGGGATTGTAAAAGCACCGTCTCCGGAAACGGGGTCTCTGAGTATTTTCCTGATGAAATGCACGACCGCGGTTGAAAGTCCACCAGCTGTACGGTGGACGAACGATCGCGGCCATCAGCACTCCCGGCTTCGATGCCTCGTACTTTTGAGGACAGCGCCAGCACATCGTGGCATGGTAGACGGACCTCAAGGTCCACCGCTGCTCAGGCGTCGGTGGGTGTGGCAGACTGCTTACTGGTTGGCACTTGTGATATGCCGTTACTAGAGTGTGCGGCACTATGTATAGTCAGGGACATCTATACAGGGATTTCCCACAGGGGGGCATCGAATACAGTGCCATATCTTGACTAATCAATTGCTAGAAAACAAAACGATTATTGGAAACGTTGCAGAAATTACAGCGGCAATCATTGCCGCTGTAGCTCCGCGGCACGTGACCAGGAAGCTGCATTTATGGCAATCAGACTGAACATTTTCTTCTAAATTCTCGTTGATAGAGTGGGTCCTAGTTTTTCATGGCAGGACGACATAGGACACCACCGTTGAGTGTGAGATTGTTGTTTTCAATTTGTGTACGACGAGGTTTGCGATGAAATCACATGTGAATACATCCCTTGAACACGAATGGCTTCGATTACGAAGGACTCTCACGAATACTGGATGAAGTTACGGATTCCGTAGGACACAGTATGTTGTGCAACTTTTTGGGTCCTGCAGAAATCGTTATGTGAATAATGTCGCATGACGGCAGTGAGGATGCATGTCCTACAACGTTCGGTCGTTCCTCATAGGACCCGTTATGTAGCGACAGGACCTACGATGTTTGAGAGAACGTTGTAGGACTTCACCTTTGCCAGTTAAAGTCATAGGTTGTGAATGAGATGGATTGAGTCCTACACCGTTAGAAAATGAGTCTTTCCAGTGCGTAGTGAAGTAAGTCCCACTACGATATGACGAAGTCCGTAGGACTTCGTCATATCGTAGTGGGACCCAGTTACTTTGTCGTTTACTACGGAGGTCCTACACCAAAGTGCCGCGTGTCCTACCACGAATGGGGACCCACAACGTCTCGGTTTGTGGTTGACAGCGAACGAGGTGTGACCAGCTGCGATTGTTTTTTTTTTTGCTTGGTCGTAACGGGCTGGGATAAGGAGCACTGAAAAGGAAAAGGTAAGAGGGTTGTACCCAGCCTGTCAGGTGTAGCATAGTGGTAGGAATTATTGATGGTTGCGTTAAAACGCCCTGTCATTCTTCATTGAAATAGCCTTACTTCATTGTATTCGATTAAACTTGAATGTATATGAAGCAGAATGTATTTATGGATATAAAGGAGTGGGTGGTACCCACTGTGGAGCGTGGGGTTATGCAATCATATGGAGTTTAATAAAATCAATTGCACAGTGTAACAGGGTGTGCAAAGGGCCAAAAAAAACATTTTACGTCACGGCAATCAGATTCCGAATAACCGTGATTCCGCCGACCCATTCGGTACCCACTGTGGAGTGTGGGGCTATGCAACCTTAGAGAGCTTAATAAGATCAATTGCACGGTGTATTAGGGTGTACAAAGCTTATTCAAGAAAATTTACGGCATGTCAATTTGATTCCGAAGCACCCTAATTCCGCCGACCCCACCAGAAAAGGAGTGGGGGCCGTACCCACTGCGGAGCGTGGGGCTGTGCAACCATAAGGATTTTAATAAAAGCAATGACACAATACTGCAAGGTGTACAAAGGGCTACTAAACACATTTTACAGCACATCAATCTGATTCCGATTGACCCCGATTCCGCCCGCCGCACTAGGAACACCGTGGGTGCGCATACCAACCCCGGAGCATGAAGCTAAGTAGCCAAAGGGAAATGAATGAAAGCGAATCCACAGTGTCCTAGGGCTTGACAAGGGCTACCAGGGAAAATTCACGGCACGTCGATCCGGTT
>SZWC01005899.1:73702-87850 GCA_023375785.1 Penium margaritaceum
AAGGGAAATGAATGAAAGCGAATCCACAGTGTCCTAGGGCTTGACAAGGGCTACCAGGGAAAATTCACGGCACGTTGATCCGGTTCCGATTGACCCTGATTCCGCCCGCTGACCAGGAACACCGTGGGTGCGCATACCGACCCCGGAGCATGAAGCTGACAAGCCGAAGGGAACTGAATGAAAGCAAATCCACAGTGTCCTAGGGCTTGACAAGGGCTACCAGGGAAAACTTACGGCACGTCGATCCGGTTCCGATTGACCGTGATTCCGCCCGCCGCACCAGGAACACCGTGGGTGCGCATACCGACCCCGGAGCATGAAGCTGACAAGCAGAAGGGAAATGAATGAAAGTGAATCCACAGTGTCCTAGGGCTTGCCAAGGGCTACCAGGGAAAATTCACGGCACGTCGATCCGGTTCCGATTGACCCTGATTCCGCCCGCCGCACCAGGACCACCGTGGGTGCGTATACCGACCCCGGAGCATGAAGCTGACAAGCCAAAGGGAAATGAATGAAAGCGAATCCACAGTGTCCTAGGGCTTGTCAGGGGCTACCAGGGAAAACTCACGGCACGTCGATCTGGTTCCGATTGACCCTGATTCCGCCTGCCGCACCAGGACCACCGTGGGTGCGCATACCGACCCCGGAGCCACAGTGCACACACCGTGGGTGCACATACCGACCCCGGAGCTTTCATTCATTTCCCTTTGGCGGACAAGCCAAAGGGAAATGAATGAAAGTGAATCACACCACACCACACCACACCACACACACCACACCACACCACACCACACCACACCACACCACAACACACCACACCACACCACACCACACTGTTGGCTCTAGTGGGTGTGGAGGCACCCTCAAGGATGCCTAGCTCTCAGTGGGTCACGCTACCAAGGTTTGGGCAGCCAATGGACACCAATGGTGAAGAGTGTGGAGCACAAGGATCACGGATAGGAGTGGGCAGAACACGTCGCATTCAGTAGATCTGAATCGAAACACGTTTTTGTTACTTAGCATAGTGAGATTACATCAGATACTTATAGCCTGTGATCTAAGCTTTCCAACGCATCCAAGCACGCCCAAAACGGAGCAGTAGAGCCCCTGCTANCATCCTGGTCAAGGAGGTCCTTATGGTCACCTCATTCATGCCCCTGGTGCATTTGGAGGCCATTAGGAATGAACTTGGATCCCTGGTGGTGGAATATCCCGCCACCTATGGCGGGTACCAGATTCCACCCACCCAACACCCGTTTTTCGGGCTAGGCTAACTTTCTGAATACTCACTCAAATCGAGCGATTCAAAGCTCGATCTTGCATGGAAAAATCCAAGGAATCCAAATCTAAAGTCAGATCAGGTGTTCGACCACTCCTCAGTGGTCGAACCAGGGAGTACGATCAACGGCACTCATGGCAAGGGGCACACCATGTTAACACACACCACACCACACCACACCACATTTCACCACACCGTACCGCACCACACCATGCCACACCGTACCGCATCTCACCGTACCACACCACACCACACCACACCACACCATACCATACCTTACCATGCCACACCACCACACACCACCAACCACATACTACACACCACATATTATACACCACATACCATAGAGCAAACATCACACACCACGTAGTGCGGGATACAGTGTAAATATTGTTTTCCATGCATAAATTGCATGGAAAATTCATTTTCGTGAGTCAAGTAAAATGAAAGTGCAATGCCTATAGTGTAAATATTGTTTTCCATGCATAAATGGTCTTCAAGATGTACAAACCTGCATCACTAATCATGAGGTGAGATGAAATGAAATGTTGAGCTACATTGATTTTAGGCTTGAGGGATTGGTCTAAATGATGCTGTTTGCAGACTTTTTATTATTCGGAATTTAGGATTCTCTAACATATCCATTTTGGTGGATTTTTAGCTCATAATAATCCCGGGTTCATCAACCACTTCATTTATGAATCGTTTTCTCTTCGTTAAAACACCACTAAATCACTCCTGTTACCCAAGAGAAGTGTTTTTAAAGGGTTCCTATGTAACCCTAAAAACATTGGCCGTCTGTTTCATGTTCTAGGAAAAAAAAACATTGTAGGACATATTGTTCATGTTGTAGGACCTGTTCCCATTGGTTTTCTACGGGTCCTGTGAGGACGGCAGGTCCGAACCTCAACTTTGAAATGGTCCTATGAAATGTACGGCGATGTAGGTCCTGACCATGTTTTCTTCACGCGGCGCGAACGCTACAGAACCTGTTCTCGCCCAGGGTCATACTACGTCCTCATGGGTTTTCTACGGGTCCTGTGAGGACGGCAGGTTCATACGTCGTCCGAACGTGATCTTTGAAATGGTCCTATGAAAAAGTCAGCGAAGCAGGTCCTCACCAAGTTTTCTTTATGCGGCGTGAACGCTACAGGACCCTTCTCCGCCCCTGGTCATACTACGTCCTCTTTGGTTTTCTATGGGTCCTGTGAGGACGGCAGGTTCATACGCCGTCCAAACTTCAACTTTGAAGAGGCCCTATGAAAAAGTCAGCGAAGCAGGTCCTGACCATGTTTTCTTCACGCGGCGCGAACGCTACAGGACCTGTTCTCGCCCAGGGTCATACTACGTCCTCATGGGTTTTCTACGGGTCCTGTGAGGACGGCAGGTTCATACGCCGTCCGAACGTGATCTTTGAAATGGTCCTATGAAAAATTCAGCGAAGCAGGTCCTCACCAAGTTTTCTTTACGCGGCGCGAACGCTACAGGACCCTTCTCCGCCCATGGTCATACTACGTCCTCTTTGGTTTTCTATGGGTCCTGTGAGGACGGCAGGTTCATACGCCGTCCAAACTTCAACTTTGAAGAGGTCCTATGAAAAAGTCAGCGAAGCAGGTCCTGACCAAGTTTTCTTCACGCGGCGCGTACGCGACAGGACCAGTTCCCGTCCTCAAGGGTTTTCCACAGGTCCCGTGAGGACGATCGGTTCATACGCCGTGCGATGTTCAACCTTGAACAGGTCCTATGAAACATTCACCGAAGTAGGTCCTGACCAAGTTTTCTCGACGCGATGCGTTCGCTGCAGGACCTTACCACACCATTGGTCATACCATGTCACAATAGGTTCCCCACAGGTCCTAGGAGAACAGCTGATTCACACACCGTTTGAAATGAAGTTTGAACTGGTCCCATGAAATGTACGGCGATGTAGGTCCTGACAAAGTTGTCCTGATGCGGCTCGTACGCAGCGGGACACGACTCCGCCACAGGTCCTGCTGAATCCCCTTGTCCAAGCGCCGTGGGTCACAGAACGACGGCGTGTCCAGCCGCCGTCGTTGTCGACGGCTGCTTCAGTTTTCCATAAAGTTCGTCGTGAAACAGTTTGTTCGGTTAGGTCGTGGCCTCTTCAACCATATCGGCATCGTTAGTACTCTTCAAGGTATGCAGACCATATGCGTGACTGAACGAGAAGGCTATGCACGAGGGGGCAATGCAAAGCCTAGCTACTGTTCTTGGACTGTAGTCACTGTCTTCCTCTTTGGTTGTACGTGTTGTCAGATGCATCTCTTCGTTTTAACCACTTGGTCGTTCACAGTTGTCTAGGAGCTGCTGGTATTGTCCATGCTGTTTATACCCTCTTGTTCCACCCTGGATTGTACTAAAGCTCTGGTCCGACACGCCATGTTCTTATGGGATTTTCTTTCGCCCTTTGAAGATGGCCAAACCGACACCCCTTTCTCCTTTGTTCTGTTTTTCCTGCACGTGCAGATGACGCGGCCTCGATGGGAGGACTGTGCAGATAGTCCTTCCAACAGCCTTGGGGTGCAGCACAACCGGTCACCACCAACAAGAAGACCTCGTTCAAGGGTGAGATGGCCTGCTGATATGGCTATCATCGGGGCAAATTACATGTCTCTGAATGTTCGCTGTCATATGTGCAATGAGACAGGGCGAAATTGTACTTTCAATGAACTTGTCAACGTGTACACCTCAAACCGGCAGCTTTTTCCGCCAAGATCTTTTGTGAAACGGCGGTGTACAAGAGATAAAGATGATACAAGGAATCTGGTGACGGCTGGTGGAATCTGGGTCTGTACCGAAAAAGCTTGCAATGGTCCACACTCCACGCTGCCGCGGCGCCGTGATGGTCAGGGAGGATTCCAGAACGCGGCCGGTCACATGCGTTACCACTGTCGCAGGTAAGAACTGTGTTCAATATACATTGCGTTTCAGAAACCTGTGGTTCAAGATGTTAAAAGGACTATGCTTTAACCTGTGCAGATGTGTGACACTGAAGCTCAAGGTCCCTGACTTTGAAGCACTCTTTATCCGGGACGAGGAAAATGATACTTGGACCCAAAATCCGGTATTCAAAGTGTGCCCCCATTGCAAACCTAACGTTGGCGGGCTGTTGGAGAAAGCATGCTGTCCACAGTGTCCCACTGAAAGGGTACGTCCCCGAGTGCCAACAACAGTTGAGCTTTTCGCCGAGGTGGCGCGTCATGCAAATGGTGGTGGTGGGGGCGGTGAAGGAGTCAAGAGTTTGTCTTCGAGGAGAGAGGATGCGGAGTCAAGGGAAGTCGGGCGTCAGGGGAGTGGTGCACTTGGGGGGACTGGAGATGATGGGGTTGGGAACACTGCAGAGACTTCAGCTACCCGCGATGGACCTGATCCGGAGGAGCAAAGCGGTGCAAATGAAGCGGGTCGCGTTCATCAATTCGACCTCAACGAGCATGCTACGTCCTTGAAGGTGAGATTTGCCTGTTGAAAACGCAGAATGAATGAAAACTATTTCTTAATCTGCAGGAGCTTGGAGCTCGTGTCCGCTTTTACCGAAATCTTCCGCACTATGTTTTTGAAGAACTTCATCTCCGAGCATCTCGAAAAGTGCTGAAGCCTAAACGGGCATCTGTTCCAACAGGCGATCCCTACGACGTCTTTGAGGCGGATCTTCAACTTGATCAAGCAGCACAATTCGTTATTCGAATTGGGGATTCAGTCGCACTCTTGCCAGATTTCGACCATGATCTTCACAGAACTTTAGTTCCATGCCTGCCTGTTCCAAAACCCCCAGAGCGTTATGGAATCCCGGTGCATGTTTGGCTCTCATGGGGTGGTGGAGTGCACTGTACCTGCAGCCGAAGCCGTCGGGGTGAGGGTTGTGTTCATGAGAGGTGGGCAAGAATACACCTCCAGAGACCATTAACAGAGGGTAGTTGGAGGGAAAGTCCAGTTGTCCCCGTTTGTATTTCTCAGAATGACAGTCCCTGTTTCTCGATTCTGGATGATGCAGCTGCCATGGCAGGTGAAAGAGTGTTGGGTTGGGGCCTGTTGGAGGGGGAAAATCCTGAAGAGTTTCACTGTTCGTGTGATAGGGGAATTGGGAAATGTTCACGGCACTTAACAATTTTACAGGGGCATACCTTCGAAGCAGCACAATGGTGCCTCCCTTGTGGATCGGAAAAGCGCCGTTCGTCGACAGATGACGAACCACAAGTGAATGTTGATGTGTGCTTTTCTTGTCGCACTGGTGATATCTGCAACCACGAGGGTCATGCCTCAGCTGACTGGAGATTGTGTGGCTGGCCAAAAGTGCGGTCATTCATGAAGATTGACGTTCTCCACGGACTCCACCCAAGCAGGCCTGGGAACGCGAGTGATGCGCACCGCCTTGCAAGTCTGGTGTTTACAGCGGATTACCGCTTAACTGTACCTTCCCCGAAGCAAGAGCAGTGCGGCTGCGGACACGCTTGGAAGAAGGTGAGACACTGCACATCGGTTGCTGTGCGCTAAATTTGTGGGCTATCTGAAAACTGAAGAAAGTATTTTTGTGAACTGGCAGAAGACAAAAATGATGAGAGTGTTCAACACGTCGCACGAAGCTGAGCGGGTAAGTATGTGTATTATGGTTCCCCTGGTTTTTCCGTTAACAAACAATGACGTGTGAACAACGAGTTTCGTTTGGCAGATTCCTGTCGACTACTTCCGCACAGAGATGTTCCCATGCACAATCTTTCCAGATGGCCGTGAAGATGGAGTTTTCATATACTCAGCTTCCTCGGCCTTCACGCATGCAGCTCTCATTTGGGTTTTGTCGCTTGCCTGCAACGGCTCAACATTGACAGCCATTCACGGTGCTCTCGCCTTCTTCATGAAGGCCATCCGGGACCTAAAGTTCGCATGCCGAACAGTTCTGTCGAAGGCTATGCAGGCTTTTGTGCGCTTGGTTGATGTGGAAGGGTTGGGCACATGCTGCAATATATGTGGGGAGGTTCCAGAGAAACTTATATGCGACGGCACAGCATTGATCAACCGGCATGGTGAACAATTTGAAAAGCCGATGTACTCCTCTCCAACGTCTGGACAAGCTGTGAGAGGCAAACCACTTCCCAAACGGCTAGTCACTAACCGGCAAGCAAGAGATTGGTTAATGCGGATCGGACATCGTAGACGCGAGAAAGACGTTGTGCTGGATGTACACTTGAAACTTCTGTTGGAAACATTGAAGACGTGTGGAGCTGCAGAAGTTGCAGGAATCGTGAATGATACAAAAGTTCCTCACTCAGATCCGGGGATCAAGAACGGTGCTACTGTGAGTAACTCTGAATTTTTTTTGTAATAGAAAGGAAAACCTGTCATGGCAGAAAATTTAACTGATTTTTTTTCTTTTCTGCAGTTCTACACCATAAAAGAACCATACGATGATCTTATCTACTCCCTGGGAGTCTGGGGTACAGAGTTGTGCCTGATTCACGGAGAAGCAGTTGAAGACCTTCATGTCTTCCTCACCACACCACCCGCAATGTCATTGTCGCGATGGAGACGCGTTGTTGACCACATGCCACTGATAGCTCGAGTGGTGGAATTTCACATTGCCCCTGTTCTGATGGAGTATGGCATTGACACCTCAGAAGAAACCTGGAAGAGGGCTTTGGATGCTGTGCCACGCTCGACACTTCAGATTTTGACAACTATGACAAAACTCTACATGGATTTCGTCATGCGGGTAAAAATCTTCTCCACCTGACCACTTTCTTCCTTTCTATGTGGGAGTTCTTTTCTATTGACGTCTGAAAACATATTAATGAAGTTGTCTTCTGGGCAGGATGAGGAAACACCAGTTTTGTGTGGACCAATCCAGACTGTGTCAACAGCTTGTTATCCTCATTGGCGTGTCAAGGCGTTGCGACCGTGGTTCAGTAATCTTGAGCGGGATGATGGGAAGAGTATTCATGCAAGGCATGATGCAAAGTGCGCTTCAGAAACTCCAGAGAAGTTACCTCAAAACACAACTGCTGGTACCTTCACGGTGGTATGTCCGCATTTGATAATTTATGGTTTTCACGTTATGAGTGGTGGAGAATCTCCCAATGATATTTTTATAACACTCTTGACCAGATTTCAGAAAGGAGCTCGCCCGAAATACGTGTTCTACGACAACGCGTGCAAGCTGTACGCGTACACCCTTGGGAGACAACCGTCTCTCGTGTCGGGCATCCGTTTCCTTTGTGACCGCTTTCATTTCGGTCACAAAGATACTGCAAAGCATACGTGTTCACCAGCCTTCAGTCCAGACGTGTACTCTCACTTGGCAGGTGAATATATGGTCCTTCTTCCCTGTTTCCAGTTGTGAAAAACGCAACACATCCAAAATGTTCTAAATTATTGTTGGAATCCGTTTGCAGGTGTGAATACGTCAGCCAATGAGCAAGTCAACAGGTTTATCAGACGGTTTTCACTGCAAAGCTACACCTACTCGATGGTGAATTTTATGGAGATGACCCGTTTGGTCTTCGCATGCTGGAATCTGCATAAAAACAAGAACAAGATCTATGGCTACATCGATGAAGCGGAGGTGGAGACTGTAGTACGCCGTTCTTGTGAGAGTTCTGCTAATGAGAGACCTATTGTTTTGTCCGATGATGAGAGAAGCACAGACATCAATGCGATTGATGCTGAAGAGGGTCTTCATACATCTGAAGATGGTCAGTCGACTGTTAGTAACAGTCAAGATGTTCTGCATCAATTGGCAAGAATGACAGGCGGTGTTGGACGTTTCTGACATAAAGTTTTTTTTTTTCCCATTCACACTTCCTTGTCTTTCGGTGTGTGCATGAAATGACCGATTATTTCAAATACAAATTGAATGTCATCAACTTAATTTCTAACAGCAATTCCATACCCACCGTTACATTGAATCTGCTATGTCAATGTTCTAAACTATTTTGGTGCAGAAATACAATCTAAACTATCTTGGTGTAGAAAGACAGGACAACTAATCTTCCATTGTTTGCAACCATTCGTGGATGATGCAGTGATTATGAGAAGGATACTGAAGATCACATATTGTTCTTTGTAGCAAGGATGCAGGTAATTTGATAACATCCATTTCAAACATCCATTGCATGATAACAGCTGAAGGAAAACTATCAAATATATTGATAGCTATTTTGGAATAGTTTCAAGAAAACGTTTCCATTGTTACATCTCTTCTGTCTCGTCAATGTTGAAATGGTCGGATTGTGTTGGATTTTCTTTTCCGCGTGGTCTGTTTTGTATTCCACATGAACTGTCTTGTACACATCAACATCATTTTTCAGATAAATTACAATAGAAAAATCATTTTATTGATGTTGTTCGGATTTAACTCCATCATTCAAGAGAACATTATGCATTTACAAGTTTACAATTACTATTATATCCTGTTTCTAAGGAAGCACGAACGTTTCACCTTCAATGTTTATGAAAAAGCTGATCATGAACTTTTAGAAATGTCTTCTACATGAAGAGTTTACTGCATGATCTCATTCACATGAAGAGTTTACTTCATCATCTGTTTCACATTCCCAAAACTTGCTGTCGTTTGCGCTGATTGCGTGTTTGGATTGGAGAGATATCAATGTCATCCACTGGTGTACTGTTCTTCTGCTTCTTCCGACCTGCACAAAATATTCACATAGGAAACAATTCATGTTAACAAGTGTTTGTGCAAAAACAAGCCAAACCTGCAGTCATATTTTTTCCTCACTTACCATGTCTTTCACTATCTATCATGTCTTCATCTTCCACTTCTGTCGCACGTACACCCTTCTTGAAACTGTCCACAGCTCCTTGCAATGCTTCTGTCATACTCTGCAAAATCGAACATACTACATCTATTAAGAGTGTATACATGAAGTATTTGTTCACTACGAACATTCATTTGACCTTTTTTAACGAATAAGTGACAGTTATCCACTTCTTTTAAGCATGAATATATTCCTGAGTAGTTCGCTTCTGTGATTCGTACACCTTGATCCACTGCTCCAAATGCACATCATCTGCACGGTATACAAGCAATGAAAAACCAATTCACGGTGCGTACTATGAGCAGAACCCCATAAGCATCAATGTCATTCTCAACACTTACTGCGAGATCTTTCTCCCACGTCCAACGAGTTTTCGCATGTTTCTGATCATCGCCTTTCCGTGGTTATACCAGTTGTCAAAAGCCTCCTCAAAGTCTTCCGTGTACGCTTGAAGTTGTTCAGCCATAGCTTTGATGACAGCAGCCGGTTCAGCAGGAACGTTTCCACTCCGTGCTTCGTCAGATTCGTCCGTGCTTCGTTCGCAGATTAGGGAGAGGGCCCGCACCTGGTGCGGTGCACAGGTCTTCAAAAAGTGTGTCAAGAACGTTGTAACCCGAACTGAAGTTGCCAAAGTGGTTCAGGCCCTGCGAAACACGATGGGAACAGCAAAAAATTAGACAGATCTACCAAGGTGCACATGGCCATAAAACTACAATCCGAGAAACGCCAACACTTACACACCTCCATAGTTGGTTCTTGACGTACACCCAATGATCCATTGGTCGGATCAGTACTACCGACATTTCCAGATTCATTCACGCCTCCTCCAGATAGCCATGCCAGAAAACTAGATCCCGCGGCACCACTGGGTGCCGCGGTACCGGAGTCACCAGGAGGGAAAGTGCCGCCAAAAACACCGGCAGCACTGTGGAATCCAGCAAACGACGCTCCACCAGCGTTTCCGTCAGCATCAGCAGGAGAAGCAGCAGGTGCACTAAAGGCTTTATTGCTCGCTTCAGCAGCAGTGCCGAGTGCGACAGGGTTGTTTTCAGCGGCACGGGTTGCAGGACAAGGAACACACACATCTGTGACACATGCGGCTGCGTCCGCAGACTGGACAGGGCTGGGAGCAACTTCACTTTGCCCGTCAGACGCAACTGTCAACGCTGCAAGACCAGATACAACAGTGTCTGCTCCAACAGCCGAGGAAAGCTGGACAGTAGCTTCACGGGCCACTTCAATAGGAGTTCTGGGATTAGGAACTCTCGAACAGGGGCAAAGGAAGTAGGAGAATCACGTGGCGCAGAAACAGTAGCAGCAGCAGCAGCAGCAGGGGATGCAGTGGATGCAGGGGCAGCAAACCCTACAGAACCTGTGCACGCAGGAGCCACAGGGGCGACAGAGGCTGATGCCGGAAAGTGTGCGGCGTCAGTGGAAACAGGAGCTGCAGGGCACGTCTCCGCATAGGCAGTAGAGGCAGGGGCAGCGACACCTCCAGCAGCGGGAGCAGCAGGGGAAGCAGGTACAGTGGGGGCAGCAGGATCAGGGTCAGGGAAGGCAGGGGCTGCATAGACGGAGGAAGGTTCAGGGGCTGCTGCGGCGAGCGACGCAAGTGCGGTGGCAGCAGCAGCGACAGCAGGACCGGATGCGCCGGCGGCTGCAGTGCCTTCCACAGCAACTGAACCGTCGGCGGCAACATGGCGCACATCTGTTGCCGCGGTTGCAGTATCCGCCTGCAAGAAACGACGATATCTTTAATGAATAGTTCAGAAGAACACAGATAATTTCTGTGCAACTGAGTAGTACAACCTGAATACCTGGTTGTCTTCTCCGTCAACTCCTCTGCCGGTTCCATCCAATTTTGCCTGCCAATGATACATTAGCCGTCAGTACCAATCCACGTTTTTCCATGTGAATCAGCAAGATCTTTTTTCATAGCAGAGACATTCTTACCGGCTGAAACCATTTTGAAGCTTCACCAACAACTTTAGTTCGCTGGTATGACCGGTAGAGAGGGCGAGGATTTTTCACGACCCTCTTCCACTGTGATGCGTCAGATATGTGGAAGTCCACGATTTCCGGTTCACCCTCCCTGAAGGGGTTCAGATTCACCCACGGTTGCTGGAAAAAGCATTCCAGGTCGAGTGTTAGCGCTACAGGGTTTTTTGGATTCTTGCTTGCTCGCACGATTGACTGAGCATGCCGCGTCTTTTCAATGAACCACCACGTTGCAGGACTTGTCGTCTTCAGGCGGTCAAGTCTGGTCACTATGCCGGAATCGTCACGAGCGTTCAGAAACTCAATCAGCTTATCAATGCTTTGAAACCGAGCGTGACCGATGCCGAAGAGAAACCCTTCAAACTCAGCTTCCCATTGTTTCTTGGGTACTCCACATTTGAAAACGTCTGCAAAGAACGAGTGTTTGGTCAATTTTCATTCTACCTATAAGGACAGAAAAGACCATAAGAGCGTCTCTCACCTGAGTGTGGGTCAAAGAAGGGCTCCAAGGGCTTCTCGGCACTCTCTGCGTTCCGCCGCCTCTGAAGGAACCCCCTCCCTCTTCCCCTCGTGCCCGGAGACCGGTGGCTGCCTCGGTTCATCAGATGCCCTCGTGGATCCTCGGAAACTGGCACAGCGACTGGAGCCCTCGGAGAATTCTGAGGCTGCGAGAAGTCGTTCTGAAACTGCACTACGGTGGGAACATGGCGGGTGGCGGGAGATGGTGTATCGTCAAGGACGATCGTTGGTCGATTACGGACGGGCGGCAAACTGGTTGGAGGGGGTGACGACTCTTCAACTACCCGCACATCGCTGTCGTTTCAGATAGAACTCACAGTACTTCCTTCGTCGGTGCTCTCAGCACTACTCTCGTCGGAGATGAGATCGACGTAGTTCCTGCGAGACATGTCTGACAGCAAGCATGGTGGAAGTAACGCGAAGGTCTTCACAAATGACGAAACCAAAGAACACTGAGAGACGTTTGAAAATAAATAGGGAGCGACGAGTGAGAATCGAATTACGAATCCAATGGGACCAACGGCACTTCGTTTGGTTAAGTGTGGAGCAAGATAGCTCCAGAAACCCTAGTGCCACACACGTTTTAAGTACAAGTATGGGAGTAACAAGGAACAGCCTTGTTACGGGTGAGACTCGCTAATCGAGTCTCACCCTTCGGCCGGCGAGCGAGGCTCGCCGGCGCTCAACAGGGTGCGAGGGCGAAATCGCCCTATGCGCCCAGAAAAGGTGCGAGAGCACCTGCGAAGTCAAATCCTAGGTCAGATATTAGGAAACCTAAATCAGACCTACAAACATGCAAGTTAGAGTCTAATCTAGGTCTCGCAACACATCAAACACAGTATGCCACATGAATTTCTAGGACATAACTAGGTCTGCTAGAGGGGGGGCAGGCAAGGGTCGACGGCCGGCGGAGTGCGTGAGACAAGAGGGCGACGCCGCCACATGGCGGGCTTGGCGAATGCGTGTCTCCGCTATCAACGTGGATCCCCACCGACCGCCGAGTCCTCATGCACTGCACACCCGAGGGCACATACGCACGAATACATGTATACAGAGGGTTATCACGCCCCCTTGGCCGAGGGTGTTGCATGCATGCAACCAAGCAGATGAAGCTGAGAAAGGAGGGAGGAGGATGGGAGTGCCTTAGTAAGAAAGTCAGCAAGCTGCTCACTTCCAGGCACCGCACACACTTGGACAATGTCTGCTTCCNCTTGCCCTGGTATCTGATGGAAACCCTTGGCCACCAGTCGAGCCTTGTATTTCTCAAATAAGCCCTGGACATTCCGTTTGACCTTGAACACCCACTTTAGATCAATGGCTTTACGTCCGGGGGGAAGAGGCACCAGTTGATAAACTTCATGCTCGAGGAGAGCGTTCAGCTCATCGATCATAGCCTTTTCCCACTCTGTGGCATCCGGGCGTCCCATGGCCTCTTCGACTGTGAGAGGCTCTGGGGAGATAGCCACAGCCTGTGTGGGGCCAACAGTGTGGTAGAACTGTCTGTAATTCACTCTGGCCACGTTTCGCTGTGAGCGACGGACTGGATCGGGCTGGACAGGGCTGTTTTGCACTGGAGTCAGCCCAGGTGGCGATCCTGAGGAATCTGCACTGGTGCTTGCAAGATCAGCCGGTGTAAGCAAGTCTGCAGGGACCGGTGTGACCTGGCCTGTGACCTTCTGCTCCNCATGCATGCAACCAAGCAGATGAAGCTGAGAAAGGAGGGAGGAGGATGGGAGTGCCTTAGTAAGAAAGTCAGCAAGCTGCTCACTTCCAGGCACCGCACACACTTGGACAATGTCTGCTTCCGCTGCTTCTCGGACGAAGTGATGTTCAGCTCCTATGTGCTTGGTGCGTGGGTGCAGTACGCCGTCATTTGCCGTAATGCGACGTGCAGCAGAGCTGTCACTGTACAGTGGTACGGCCCCCACAATTATGCCCAGCTCCCCCAAAAGTCGTTGCAGCCAAGTTGCTTCACACGCAGCTTCTCCCAATGCCATGTACTCTGCTTCAGCCACACTGCGTGCAACACATGACTGCTTTGCACTACGCCATGACACAGTAGTGCCCCATAACCGGAAGACATAACCCCCCCGACTGCGTGCATTTCTGTCCCGTGCATAGTCACTGTCACAATATCCATCGAGCAAGGGACCAGTGCCAGGGGAGAAGACCAGACCCATGGATGCAGTGTCAAGCACATAACGCAGCAGTTTCAGCAAAGCCTTTTGATGCGCACTGCGGGGTTGCTGGCTGAACTGGGCGAGCGTGTTCACTGCACAGGCAATATCTGGTCGCGTGGTGGAGGAAAGGTAGGTAAGACTGCCTGTGATCTGCCTGTACAATGTGGGGTCTGTGTCAGGTCCGTAGTCTGTGGTGTGAGGGTCAAGCAGGTGTCCGTAGACGTCTGGGCTCATCGGTGAATGCTGTGTGGGGAGATGTTGCACAAGATGAGAGAATCGGTCTGTTAAGTGTGCTATGAACCGTCCCTGGTGCAATGACAAGGTGCGTGCATCTCTGTTGCGCGTGATGGTCATGCCTAGGAAATTGTGTGCTTCTCCCAGGTCA
>SZWC01005899.1:116558-148479 GCA_023375785.1 Penium margaritaceum
TTTTCCAGCCATCATTTTCATCCCACCGACCACGATAGCTATCGCCCACAACCACGGTTACTATCCCCCCAAAATTTCACAGATACATGTTCAGTCAGAGCAGTCGATCTGCGCCAACCTTCTCTGCTTCCATGACCCACCAGCTACCAGCACAATGGCCGCATCCACCATGGCTGTCGTCGGTCTCGGAAGCGTTCTGGCTGCTCCCGTCAAGGGCCTGTCCTCCAAGGCTGCTTTCTCCAACACCAAGGCCTCGTGCTTCGTGAAGAACGTGAACGCCCGCGTGGTGTGCAGCGCTGAGAAGGAGAACACCGTTGCCGAGCAGGCTGGCAAGGCCGCTGCGGCTGTTGCACTCGCCGCCGTCCTGGGTTCCACTTCCTTCGCTGCCCTCCAGGCCGCGTTTGTCGACGTTGCTGGTCTGACTCCCTGCTCCGAGTCTACGGCCTTCGCCAAGCGCGAGAAGCAGGAGATGAAGAAGCTCACCCAGAGGCTCAAGCTCTATGAGGAGGGCAGCGCTCCCGCCCTTGGCCGCAATTGAGGAGACGAAGAAGCGCTTTGCTTTCTACGGCTCCCAGGGTCTGCTCTGCGGTGCGGACGGCCTGCCCCATCTGATTGTGGATGGTGACTTGAAGCACCTGGGCGAGTTCGTCTACCCCAGCATTGTGTTCCTGTACGTCACCGGCTGGATTGGCTGGGCTGGCCGCGAGTACCTGATCAAGACAAAGGAGGGCGCGAAGCCCACTGAGAAGGAGATCATCATCGACGTCCCCTTGGCCCTTGGCCTCATGGGCCGCGGCTTCACATGGCCCGTGGCTGCTGTGTCCGAGCTGAGGAACGGCAAGCTCCTCGAGCTCCTCCTCCGACGACAAGATCACCGTCTCTCCCCGCTAGATAACCTCTACACAAGTATCGATGGCTTTGTTCTCATCGAAAACAACTGTGTAACTAACAGCTCTCATTAGGGTTTTTGCAGCAACCAAATCTCATTGACTATCCCCCTGTTGCACAAACAACAAGAGTTGAAAAAAAAAAACTGCAGGCAAGAAGAGGAGGGGGTGGGAGGGGGGCAGATGGATAGGGAGTTTGATACATCGAGACGTGCCATGATGATGATGATGATGATGATGATGATGTTTTTTTTGTTTTTTTTTCTGACACTGTCAGTTACAAGTGGGAGTGAGAGGCTGGACTTTCTCGTCGTGGAGGCTCAAACATTGTGAACCGCAAAAGGTGGCATCGTTTCAGACGGTGGTGGTGGCTTTGGCCCATGCTGCGCTGACCAAGACAGAACATGCATCAACAGAGGTACTCCTGGCAGACGCAACGTACATCTCCATTGTGCGCTGTCGGATGCCCATCCGATGGATGCGCGCGCTCCAATAGTGATGGGCTGGCCTGATAATCTCTGCAAACTCCTCCAACTACTCTGCCTTGTCGCATGGAGCAGGCGCGTCACTCCCCTGCGTGGCATGCGCACGCCTTTGCTTTGCTCATCACCCTCCATTCCTTTGCTCCTCCGCTCGCGCTTCTGCCAGCATCGCCCCTCCCTGAATTGCTCTCCCAGGCAACAGTGGACGTTTCCGCAGCCAAGCCTCCACTCGCACCAATGCCCTCAACCGCCTACTTCCTCACCTCCTAAGTCCTCATAGATGAAGACCCAACGCTCTGTCGAAGCCAGTCAGGAAAGCTGTGCAGACTCATACCGGATGGGGTGGGCCGTCAACCTCCTACTTGGGTCCAGTCTGCTTGCATTTGCGCCGTCACAACGGCGACTTGAATGAAGATCTATAGCATCCATTCAGCAGCCCATCTGTGTTCCCATCCAGCATGAATAGGCACTTGGCCAGCTGTGTCTACCCTGCTGTGAACGACGCCCTCCTCTCCTTCCTCTCCTCAAAGGCGTGCACCATGTGCAAGGTGTTGCTCCATCGAGTGGGAGCGTCCTCCGCAACCTTCTCAACCTTGCCCTTGTGCTGAGGCTGAAGTAGAAAGCCGTGAGGTTTGACAATGTGTGCAGATGTGCACCGTCTTCCTCGCATTCATCACTATCTTGTGAACGTTGGTGTCGTGTTCGTTGACAATATCCACCTGTGTCCGCGTCATGTGTCTGAAGCACCTCAAGAACCACTGCTTGTGGAACTGGGTGGGATGCATCTCTCCTTCAAGTGCTTGCCTCTGTTCAAGTGTTTCGTGGTGTTGTCCAAGCTCTCTCACCGCACCTCCCTGTGCAACCTGCGCTCCTGTCAAACATGCTCCACGCCACTGCTGCAAAGCAGCTTGCCAGCGTGCAGTCTTGAGAGGGTATGGAGTTTGAGTGTAGCGTAGCCGTGCTCCCATGTCTGAGGACGGAGCCGATAGGTTGTGGTGCTGAGTGAAAACGGTTCTGGTGCCAGTCCACATGTCACACGCCACCACGACATCTGCCCTCGGTTTGCCCAACGCCTTCCTCACCACGTCTCAGAACGTGACGCCAAGAGGGGCGCTCAAGAATTCGCGCCCTAGGCCATGCGGACATGCACCGCCTATCCATGGCTCGCTGGCAACAATGCTTCTGGGTTCAACTCGGTCACTGCCGCCTTCAAGTTGTCACTCTACTTCACCAACTGAAAGGGGAGGTTGAAGAACACCACGCCAACCTTGTGTTCATCGTTGCGCGAGATATCTTGACCATGCTCCCCCCCCACTCCATGTGCTTCCTCTCCCTTTGCCTCATCTACCCTTCTCTTGCAAAGGACAAGCAGCGCCGGCAACATCGCGGAGCATTTCTCTCGCCACCTACAACAAGGACACGTACTTTCCACAGCAAGCGCGAGGGAGCGACAAGTTGGAAGGGGTGGTGGGTGCAGTGCAGAATGAGGGCAAGGTCATGGATCGGCGTTGACTGGAAACAGCTTGCTTGTTCAGCCACAGAATGAGAGACACACAGAGACAGAGAGAGAAAGCTATAAACTATATTGGCTGATGTTGTCGGTGTTTGCTGATGTTTGACGGTGTTATCTGATGTTGACGATGTTGTCTGATATTGGCGGCTGGGCGGCACTGTCGACTTGGCGCCAGGAAGGCAACATCGATATCGATATTGTTCCGATATCGACATGGATATGAACCTTTCGATATCGATATTGACGGTGTTGTGAGTACCAATCTTGAGACTCCACCACCCGACCTGTATGACCTCCTCCCAATCCTCGTCACCCAAAAGATCACCGCTGGCACTGTCAGCGACCTCCTCTGCTACCTTCTTCTTCCTCGCAGCTGCACCAATGGCATTCTGAAGCTGCCGTAGTGTACGTGGCTTGTCCAGAAAAGAAGTAGTCTTCGGACCTAACACGCACTATCGAATTTCGGATGCAATGCCGCGAGCACCCTGGGGACTCTTTCTCACAGCTTTTGCCCACAGACATTCCTATCGCAGCTACGGATGCGCCACATTTCTGCCGTGCCACACGTGTCGTTGCAGTGGCACATTCGGGTGAAAATCGTCACCCTCGCATCTCCCCCGCTCCGGCGTCTGCAAGCCCAACTTCACCGCCGGTTCCATGCCGCATGCACTACCTTTGGAAATGTTGTGGCCGTCAACGCCGCCCGCACTGCTGGCCGCACGCAGGAGGCTGGGCACACGGCTACGCTTGTACTTTGCCTCTGAGATGCTCACACACATCTCTCGCTTTTACTGCTGCTCTGCCTTGTGCGAGTCCTACTCCTCAGCACCCTCTGCGTGTGCTGCCGCATCGTCGTCCCCTTGCCACCAACTTCATCGCCATAGCCTGCCTCCCACATGCGGTCAGCCTCCACCTCTGCACCAGCCACTCTCTCTCTCTCCTCAAACGTCCCCTCCTTGTCTCGACTTGCAAACACGTGTCCAGCTTCTGCCATGGGCCGTGCCATCTCCCTCCCCCGCCACCTCCTCGTGCAACATCTTCTCGTCTTCTTGCCTTGCTTGTTACTCAGCGGACCCCTACTTGTCCGCATCGCCATCGCCTGTGCGTCCTAGCTGCTGCTCGTGCTGCTTCAACTGTTGCTCCTCCTCAACCTGTTGCTGCACACCCTGCCCATGCTGCAGGCCCTCTCGCTGCTGTTGCTGCTCCTCATGCTGCTTCTGTTCCTGTGAACAAAGTGCCTGCTGCTGCTGCTGCACGTGCTGCTGCTGCACGTGCTGCTGCTGCACGTGCTGCTGCTGCACGTGCTGCTGCTGCACATGCTGCTGCTGCACGTGCTGCTGCTGTCGATGCTTGATCGTCCGCATCTCAGCATGTTGGTGCCGCAGGTTCCTTGCCGCAACTGCAAGGAGGTGCGCCGGCCCCTGCTGTTGCTGCTGCTGCTGCTGTTGCCCCTGCTGCTGGTGTTGAGACTGCTGCTGCTGATGCTGCTATTGCTACGGCTGCTGCTGCTGATCTGCTTTCTCCAGTCTGCTGCTAGCACACGGTTGGCCTCAGTCATGTCATTGCGGCTCAACGTCCAAGAGCCGTGAAGCACGGACCGCTGTGACCGTGTTAGCCACTCTTGCAACTGTTGCCTTTTTGGCAGTCATCATGGGCCTTTGCTTTGCCGCATGAAACGTGACACCCTTGCCTCTGCCGCTTTTGCAAGCCTCGTCATGTCGTCTTGCACACTGCTGTGCAGCCGCTGCTGCTGAGCCTACCACTACTGCTGCTGTGCCATTGTCTGTCGCTTGAACTCGTCCTGTGGGCCTAGCCAACATACGAGCAAATTTCAGCTCTTTTTTTTTCATGAGAATCTTATGGAAGCAAAGTGGTGAGAGCCACTGGGGCAGGTCCACATGTTGCAGAGGAAGTAGGTCCTCTACAACCAAGCAGCTGGCCTGCTTTGCCAGGAACGTAGCATGCATTGGACGATGACGTAAGAAAAGTTGAAAGCTCTATCACAAACGACAGAATGAAACCTGGCGTTAGCATCTGCTTACTCAGCCGCATGCGCTCCATGAGCGAGATGGGAGGAAATGAACAGAAAAGGGTGCGCACAGGATGTGCGATGTTACGCAACGCGAGGTGCAACATGAGAACGAGTTGCCACGAGGAAAAATCCTCTGCAAGAGAGTACCGACGGTCAAGATGTGGCCACTGAGCACTGTTGTATGTTGAGTGATGGAAGCTCGCTGCATTGGCAACCAGTGTCGCCTGTCACGTGGATCGAGGGAGGTCCGCTTGACTGAGCATGTCATGCAACCCCCTTCATGGTGGATCTCAATCCTGTCCATCCCGATCCCGATCCCGATCCTGCCAGGTCAAACTGATCAGGAGGCATGCTCTAAGTGCTAGCAGTCAATGCTTCTGCACCACCAGCACCAGCACAAGTCCACTCCGGCCACAACGCAAGGAGCTTCAGCATGGCCTACACACCCTCTATGCGGCTGAGTTGCGATACGCGCCGTACTTGGCGCAAGCCAACCCCCCCCCCCCCCCCCCCCCCCCCCCCCCCTCCCCCCGGCAACTCATGGAACGGCACGGAACCCACAGAGCAGCCCAGGATCACCACCCCAGACCGTCTTTGGAATAACCCCTCTTGAGACAACAGCACCAAAAGCGCCGACCTGTGAATAAGGAGGCACTTCCACCGAGCGACCTGCAGACCCTGGAGCGCTGCCGCCTCCATCGTGTTGTGGCTGACTTGCAGAGACCCAACAGCAGTGCAGGTGCGCATATCGTGGCAGCGTGCTGGTGTTCGCGCACTTGTCCTCTCCTCTCCCCACCCACATCTGACAACGCTCAGAGTTCCGCCTCCAAGACTGATGCCAGGTTCAAACCAAAGAGGACTGGCTACAGCGGGTCTCCCTGCTTGACAACCCTGGCGCCCTCAAAAACCTCACACAAACCTCTAGCACGCAAACCCCTGCTGAGGAGGAGGTGCATAGGCATGCGAACAACTGTGGGAAGAATGGGATCCATGTGCCAAGGCCCTTATGCCAATGCGGATGTCAGTGGCCCACGTGGGGATGCGGATGTGAGTGTGGAGAAGGCAGAGAAGGTTGGATTGGCCACGATGTTAGCCCTCACTCCTCTGAAAAAAAGCACCGCCTCTTCCAAGACGCCCTCTCCAAATTGCTGCGGAGCCGCAGTCCGTGGTGTGGCCAAAAGTCTCCGCGCAAGACCCCCGTGGCGCCCCTCTAAATGCCCCCTGCGCCCATCTCGTCCAAAGCACCGTCTGGCCCCCCACCCCACCTTCAGGCCGTGCGTTCCAGTGAGCCCAAACTGGGCTTGGCACGCAGCGCAGCGCCTCCACTGGCGCTGCTGTCCCCACAGCCGGCGTTTGGTCCCCGCATCGCTGCACTGCTGTTGACATTGCCCTAGGACGGACGAGACCCGCTGTTGCCTCTTCCGCCCATCGCTGTGCCGCTGCTGCCTGATGGGCGGAGAGGCATGCAGCAAACCCAGTCACATGAGCCGGAGAGGCATATAGCAAACTCAGTCACATGAGGCGGAGTGCGCCATCTCGCACGCCTCCTCTAGCAGGCTGGTCTGGTCTCCCACTTCGAGCAATGCTCCTGAGTGTCCTCATCCGGTGACTGGAGGCCAGACCTTTCCACCTTGCTTCCACGCAGCATTCCAGTATGGCCAGCTTGTCCACCGCCTGCGGCACACAAAGGAAGGGTCCCCCATATGCTGTGGAAACAGCGGTATGCGGCAGAGTAGCAGCTGGATGTGGATGTGGATGTGGATGTGGATGTGGATGTGGATGTGGATGTGGATGTGGATGTGGATGTGGATGTGGATGTGGATGTGGATGTGGATGTGGATGTGGATGTGGATGTGGATGTGGATGTGGAGCACGAGCATGAAGCGAGCGACAATCGTCGCCTGGGGTAGAGTTGGGAAATCGCGATTTTAGATTACAATCGAAATGGAAATCGGATTTTCCGATTTCGGTTTCGGTTTTTTTTTCTACACATAGGTTTTCCCCTCTGAGGTGAAACCGAAACCTAATCGAAATCGAAAAACCGAGAAAATCGGAAAAAACCGACGTTTTCCCTCACAGTCTGTGAGGGAGAAACCGATTTCATATCTGAAATCGGTTTCCAGAGGGGAAACCGAAACCGAATCGAAATCAACCTTACGATTAGGTTCGGTTTCGATTCCGGTTTTCCGGTTACAAAAACCGGAAAAACCGAGATTAGATTATAATCGGCCCCAACTCTAGCCCGGGGCAGGTTGGACGCTAAAACCCAGGAGCAACAACGTTGGACACAACGCTCGGCTCTCACCCTCGCCTCGCCATGTCCGCGCGCCAACACTGCTGGAGCCTGCAGCATCTACTCCCCACCCCCCCCCCCCCCCCCCCCCCGTGGTCTGTCTGAGATGCCCTCTAAAGTGCTCCCAGACCAGCCCATCCAGCGTCTCCCAGGCTGGGGTGATGCGGAGGTCCTCCTCTCCTAGCAGCACCGCACGGAGCTTCAGTAGCGAATTTGCCCCCCTGCAGCACCAGGTCCTGAGTCACACGTACAGCTGCTCCCTTCTGCTCCAACACGTGCACAACCACACACTCCCCCTGCACTGGGAGTGGGCAGTCCCAGATGGGCAGGCCCATCTGGGACTGCTCCTTTGCCACCTCGTCGACCTCTCGCCCACCCAGTGGTACCTCGCAAGCCCACTCACGCGTGCGGCTGCTTACGCGCTGTCTCGCCACTGTCAGAGGCGCTCCACGTGCAACCTGGCTGCCCCACCTGTCGTATCCACTACAACACACGAGTCGCCCACCACCGCTATTCCCTGCACCCCTCGCCGCCGTGCCGACACCAGTCCAAGTGTCAGTGTCAGTGCTGCACGTTCCGCGCCTCTCTTGGCAACCTCATCCTCAGTCTGGTGCCACACGGTAACGTAGGGCGTCCCTGGTGGATCCCCAGAGCACCGCCAGACACCGGCTTCCCCATTGTGTGCTCCCACATACTCCGCTGCCCCATCAGACAGTGCACAGCCAAGTGGGCAGACAGGGTCCTTGAAGAGACGGCAGGGACTGCCCCTTGGCCGAGGTGTAAGGAGGTGGAGTGGCAGGAGCTTAAGCGGGGAGTGAAGGAGGACGGGGGGGGGGGGGGGGGCAGTAAGCAGCCACGGCTACGACAACAGATGTTGCAGTCGCAGCGGTTGCCGCGGCCTCAGCAGCTGCAGCACTATCTGCAGCAGCCAGAGCAGCAAAAGCAGCAGCTGGAGCTGCTGCTGTGCAAGTGGAGGCTCCTCCCGAGTGGGGCGAGGACATAGAGTAGATTTCCTGGCGACGATGCTGCATTGTCGCGCGGTCGCAAGAGGAAGTGCAGCCCTGGGGGCAATCGTACGTTGGGCTGCCTTCCAATGCTTTCAACTCTTGTTTGTGACCCCCCCCCCCCCCCCCGGTCAGTGCACAATCCTACCCGCCCCCCTTCCCCCCCCCCCCCCCCCGGTCAGTGCACAATCCTACCCGCCCCCCTTCCCCCCCCCCCCCCCCCGGTCAGTGCACAATCCTACCCGCCCCCTTTCCCACCCCCGCACCCCACCCTTGCGTTTCATGCAGTGGCTGGCAAGCATCAAGCCTGACATGCTGGTCGTCGTTGACTTCGACTTGGACACAGCCTCTACCTTCTTCTTGTCTCGCCTGCAAAGCAACGTCGACTATGTGGCCGCCATGTTTGACCTACATGACGAGGTGGGAGGGAGGACGAGGCGGCGGCACATGGTGGTGATGGAGGACATGGTGATGGGACAGCTGGCGATCCAGGCCCTGCTGCCGTATGAGGAGATTTGTGTCATGACCCGCACGGCCGACATGTGGGCTAAGGAATTTGCACGGTGCGGGCTGCGCCCGGCTGGGGGTCTGCAGAGGGTTTTTGGGTCGCTGCAGTCGGTGCTGGAGGGCGATAGAGTGCACCCCGCACTGAAGGTGTTTCCGCACCGGTACTTGGAAAACACCGTGCAGCGATGCTGGAAAGGCCAGCCCATCTTGTTCGGCTCATTCTGGACGTCGTGATGAGGATGTTGTGATGACGTGTCAAGTCTTTGGCGAGTTGATGCATGCATGCATGCATGCATGCATGCATGCATGCATGCACAAAGGCATGTGCTAGAAGCAGAGTTGCTGCAAGCCGCTCACGGTACGATGACTCCTGGGCTTTCAGTGATGTGTGCCCGCAGTACGAAGCCAAAGTTCTTCCTCAACCTAAGTTTCAAGGCATTGAGTGAACAACAAAAAAAACTCCAACATAAGCACGGTATTTGCCTGTGTGTGAACTTGCGTTGTCACCATACTTTTGAGCTATGATGCCAAGCTATTACTCTATCGTATGGCCTCAGAGCATGGAAGAGGCTGTGGCGAAGGATCGGCTCAAACACAAAGCTTGGAGCATGGAGATTTCCTTGTAAGCGAAGACTGCATGCGGTTGTGTCACGAGAGCAAATGGTTCGAATGGTTTACGGACACGAGATGCATGAACCCAAAAGATGGAAGACAGTATTCTTTCAATTTTCACATTTGTTGCCATTGTACAAAAGCACTGCTTCAAGTGTTCTAGTTGGTGTTGAACATGTGGCTATGTAGGTGACCTCTTAGCAACGCACACGCGCACTCCTTTGCAGGCAATCCCTAAGACTCGTACGCACATGGAGCTCTCTGGTGCTGTTACAACGTACGTGTCTCAGACCGCATGGTGCTAGCGTCATTGCCTTCCAACAAGCTTTGATAGTCAATCAAGATTGTGGGAAAATTACTAATAATGATGAGATGGAGCTTGAAATAATGTTGAGCTAGTCTGGGCAAGACTATTTCATGTCGCCTCACACATTGGACTGAAGTGTGTGGCCTGCTCCGCCCAGACTTAGTGTAGAACACCCTGCTGGACTAGACGAAAGCAGCAAGAGGGTGCTAGAGCCAAGAGAGGCAAGTAGATGACATGAGTGCTTGACGGGAGTTTTCAGATCATGGAACAACGAACGTAAGTCACAGCTGTGCGAGCTGTTAGGTGACGAGCAGCAAGCGAGCGAGAAGCGAGCTCGCTCTCGCTCGCTACCCTCGAGCTATGGGTGATCGAACCACCTGTCCACAATAAAAAAATAACTCCTACAACCCTGTCAAGATCTCAGGATAGAACAAGTAGTGGGTGTGCACCCAGCTCGGCGAGCAACAGCACTAAGCGTGAGCCTGCAACACGTGAGAATCAAAATGTGGTTTATGTCCACATGAATCCAGGCATGTGTAGTCATGCAGCCAGGTCACCACGGTGAGGTCGTCAGAAGAGCCGTCTCTCTCCGGTCAGTCACCTGCATCAGTGAGGTGAGGGTGCAACGAGGCCAGAGGTCACTACGTGGTACTGTAACACACATCAACACTCCCCCATGACCCACAGCCGACACGAACTCAGACACTCACAACACGACACAGACGTCACAAGACGTGACACAAGACTGAACTGTACACAAGCATTGGCACGACACATCCGCCAGGAGCGTCACGGGAAGATAGCAACCCAACGGAGTGAACTGTAGTCTTGAACGCATTGCTGCTTAGTGCCTTCGTGAGGAAGTCAGCGCGCTGTTGTCGGGTGTCAACCCAGACAATCTGGACATCGCCTGTAGCTACACGCTCACGTACAAAATGATGTTCCACATTGATATGCTTCGTGCGAGTGTGATGCATTCCATCATGCTCAGCAATGGCTTTCGTGCTTTGATTGTCACAGCGCAAAGTGATGTAGCGGATGGGAACACGCAACTGCTGCAACAAGCGACCGAGCCAAACACTCCCACAGGTGCCTGCACCAAGCGCGACATATTCGACCTCACTAGAGCTGCGTGCGACACAGCCTTGCTTGCCACTTTTCCACGAGATGGCCGTCCCACCGACAAGAAAGACATAGCCAGTGCGAGTGCGAGCATCTGCATCATGCGCCCAGTCACTGTCAGTGTAGCCATCGACGACACTGACGGATGTGCCCGGTAGCAGAGGCCCACTCGCGCAGTGAAAAGTGCGTACCTGACGACGCGCAACGCTGCCTCCATGTGGCGCGCTCTCAGGCACTGGGAGAACTGGGCAAGGAAGTTCACTGCAAAGGCAACGTTTGCTCTCGTGGTGGTAGCCAGGTACTTCAGGGAGCCTATGACTCAAAGATAGTCTGTGACATCCACAGGTTCCCCTAGCTTTGATACATCCAGAGTTTTCAGCAGCCTCTGCCCAGCGGGCGTCATCGGTGTTGATGCGGTGGGCACGGCCTCAAGGAGGGCGGCAAAGCGCACCCCCAGGCTCCTCACGTACGCCGCCTGGTCAACGTGAAGGACGCGACGGGCACGATCTCGCTAAAGCTCCATACTGCGAATGACACTTGCTGGACCCAAATCTTTCATCTTGCATGCAGACTGTAGCAAGGACTTCACAGATGACACGGCCTCTCGACTTGGAGAGGCGATCAGCAAGTCATCGACGTAGACGAGGATGGCAGCAAACGGTGCAGACCGAGGTGTGACGAAGAGGGAAGGATCCACTGTGCTGCGTTGGTACCCCCCCTTTTCAAGGGTGGGGGTGATCTCCTGATTCCAATACCGTGGCGACTGCTTGAGACCATTGAGGGCCTTACGCAGTCTCTAGACTCTGTCGGTGCCATCCGAGAACCCTGGGGGCTACACCATATAGATCTCCTCATGCAATCGTCCATGCAAGAAGGCATTGTTCACGTCCACTTGCTCGAGCTCCCAATCATGGTGTGCTACGAGACTTAGGAGCGCGCGAGCCGTGGTGTATCGTCCGACGGGGGTGAATGTCTCGTCGAAGTCAACCCCAGGGACTTGGGAGAACCCCTTGGCGATGAGACGTGCCTTGTACTCGTCAAGTGCACCGTTGGGTTTGTACTTCCAACGGAAGACCCAGCGGGCGTCGATGGCCTTACGGCCGGGTGGTAGATCAACCAGCTCATAGACAACATGGTCGTCTAGGGCACTGAGCTCGTCTCGCATCGCAGCCTCCCATTGTTGTGCGTCTGGTGCCGTGCGTTCATGTCGCACCGTGGTCGGATCAGGCGACGTGGATGTAGAGGCAGCTGTTGCGTGGCAGTCAGCGATGGTGCCAAGAATGGCAGCATCAAGCGCGCGCTCATGTTCCGTCCGGAGCAATGTGTAGCCGAGGACTGAGCTAAGGTGGAAAACCCCTGACGCCAAGCCCAAGGCATCCATGCCGGTTGGCAAGGTTGGGGACTGCGCAGGTTGGGATTGAGGGCGGACGACGGGGACAGAGACACTGGAGGAGCGCGTCGGGAGGGCGCGAAGACGCCCACCACGGATAAATGGAGAGACCGGTGCGACAGGTGCCGGACGGGGAGGATCTCCGGACGACGGCAAAGCAGGTTCGGAACGAGTGGGCAAATCAGTGGGCGGACTGGATGGGGTTGTAGAGGAGTGTGCAGGGAACACGGGCACTGACGAGACAAGTGAGGACACATCAGGAGATGTCGGAGCACCAGACAAGCTCGAAGACACAGACAGCAGGGACCCTAAGGACGGCGTGGACACGGTGCCGGGCACCGGAGAACGCTCGGAGGGTGAAGGCTGCTAAGGAGACGCAACAGTAGGGACCATAGGGACAACTTCCCCCCGCAACCGACAGAGCGGTAGAAGGGGGTCAGCGGCTGAGGGACGACGGAGGTCACGAAGAAAAATGGACTCGAAGAACAAGGTATCACGCGACTCAACGACACGCTGGCGCTCAGCGTCCCATAAGCGCCACGCCTTGGACTGCGCAGAAACACCCAGGAAGGGACAGAGGCGACCGCGCGGGGAGAGCTTCCCATCGCGGAGATCCTCAGGCAGCCAGACAGACGCAACGCAGCCCCAGACGCGCGCAAGGCGAAGGTCAGCGCGCGTGCCATACCAGCGTTCAAACGGAGTCACAGTGCGAGGGAGAGGACCGTGGGGAACACGGTTCTAGACCCAGGTCATGTAGCTCATGGCCTCAAAGGCAAACAACGGGGAGAGGCCAGACTCGGACAAGAGGGTGCGAACACCATCAGCAAGCGTCCGATTCCAACGCTCAGAGCCCCCGTTTTGTTGGGGTGTGTAGGGAGCAGAGGTCTCCAGACACACCCCTTTGGACTCAAGGAGCCGGGCGGTGGGTCCGAG
This sequence comes from Penium margaritaceum, assembly GCA_023375785.1. Lineage (NCBI taxonomy): Eukaryota > Viridiplantae > Streptophyta > Zygnematophyceae > Desmidiales > Peniaceae > Penium > Penium margaritaceum. The sequence goes on from SZWC01005899.1 coordinate 129,641, forward strand.
AAACTCACCGTCCCGGTCACTGCGAAAAACCCGCAGCGAGCGATGACACGCGCGTCTAGCTTGCACCAGCCAGGACTCAACGACAGCACAAACATCGCTCTTTTGACGAAGAGCGAAGACCCAGTGAAAATGGGAGAAATCATCAGTAAGGCAAAGGACGAACCGACCGACACCCCCAAGGAACTCGTGAGGGAGGGGACCCATGACGTCCGCGTGTACGAGGTCAAGGGGGTGAGAGGTCTGGGAGTCAGACGAGGCAAATGGAGAGCGATGCATTTCTCCTTAGGCACAGTCAAGACAGTCAGAGGGACATGGTAAAGGAAAGGTGGAAGGAGTGCGACCAACAGCGAGCTGGAGCTTAAGCATGCTAGCAATGGCGTCAGTGTGCACGTGACCAAGACGACGATGCAAGAGCAGAACATCATCAGGGGAGAGAGAGGGTGCGACATGGACGAGGGAGGACCCAATAGAGGCAGCAAAGGGAGCAAGAAGAGGAACACGGTAAAGTTTATCACACTTGACACCGCGCAAGATGACACGATCGGACGGACGAAGACGGACCGTGCCAACACCCTGACTGGCCGAGAAATCCATGCCTTGATCATCAAGGGTAGGCACTGACAGCAGGCTAAGCTCCAAAGACGGCACATACAGAACGTCAGGAAGAAATAGTACTCCAGTGGGGCCAACAAAACGAACAACACCGACGCCCTGGACGGGGAGCAACTGGCCGGATCCAGTCGGAACAAAGCGAACGGAGCTGGCGGGACCCAACGAGACAAATGCGGAACGGACGGATGTCATGTGGTGGGTGGCTCCCGAGTCAAGGACCCAGAAGCCACCGGAGACACGGGTGCGAGGGAGGACGCCACAGGTGGCAACAGTGCCGACGGAGGGAAGAGACAAAGAACACACAGAAAGACAGTGAGGAAGAAAGACAGACTGCCACTGCTCGACCCACGGGACAGACGCCGACGGTGACCCAAAAACATGGCCGGTGGGGTCCCCACGCAGAACACTGTCAGTCTGATATGAAAGACCTTTGGCCAACGATGTCACACTCTCACCTCCCTGATCGCGAAGGTGAAAACGTTGGAGGAGAGACTGCTCCGGCTGGCGCTCGCCATCGACCGAGGGTGCAGACGATGGAGGAGCAGACCCAGAGGATGGAGGAAACCACGGCGGTGCAACGTAGGCAGGCGAGGGAGGGCCAGCATACACAGGTGCTCCAAAGGGCGGCGGCCATCCCCAGGGGTACGGGACCGACGGAGCGGATGGAACACCGGCGGTGGAGTAGACCTGAGCAGAGGAGGAGCTGGTGGAGCGGGAAGAGGTGCTAGAGCTGGAGCTGGAGTTGGCGGTGGAGGAAGAGGAGCCGCCGGTACGCGCCCAGTGGGCACGCATGGCGCGGCCAAGGCGGAGGTCGTCAAGGGGTGCGGGGCACGTACGAGCAGAGTGCTCGGAGGACCCGCAGTTCCAGTAGATCACCTCACCAGGAACACGAGATGGAGGCTTGTCCTTGGCCTTGCCCTTGCCCTGGCCACGACCGCGTCTACGACCACGGCCCTGTGAGGCAAGAGCTGCGGCCATAGAGGTGGACGGTGAAGAAGTGGTGGTGGCGGCGGATGAAGAGGCAGGAGAGGGAGAGGGGGAGGCAGTGGTAAGAGCGGCCACGGCGGCCACTGCTGTGCGGTGTAGGCGTTTGTTCTGGTGGCTGGTCCACCAGGTAGCAAGACGCTCAGCAGTGAAGTCCCAAAGCGCACCCACACCAGGCAGAAACTTTGGGGGGACCGGCTGAGATGCAAGACGCTGCAGCTCATCAGCCTTGACGTCACGAAGAAGATCGGATAGTTCGGGGATCAGCCCGTTGACCATGGTGAGGACAGCAGACAGTTGCCCTGGGGCAGCCTTGTCAAGCTCACGAAGTAGTTTGAGACCGCGAGCCCAGTAAGCATCTGCAGTTTCGTCCGCACGCATCAAGAGCGTGTTGAATTGAACGGTGAGCGCACTTTCAGCTGCCTGACCAGTGACCGTGTTGCGACGACGCAGCATGCTGTAAGCACCAACCAGGTCAGCCAGACGCGGAACAGCTAGGTCAGCGTTGTAGGTGCCGACATCGTCGACTAAGGTTTCTGGCGCAGCAGCAATAAGGGCACGCACGGCGCGAGCTGATTCGGTGGCAGCAGGGGTGAAGGGAGCGACTGCTGGGAAGTAGTACTCCCATAAGCGTTCTCCATGAGCCCAAGCGCTAAAGCGGGTCTCCCAGGAGGAGAAGGCAAGGCCAGGTGCCAGGGCTGGAGGCTGGGAGAAGAAGTCATGCTGGCGAGGGACAATAGCAAGGGTGGCAGCAGAAGAGGGGTTTGCCGCAGATGAGGGGGCAGTGCTGTGTGCAGCGGATGAAGAGGACGTGGTAGGAGGACTGGTGCCAGCAGTAGCAGCAGCAGAAGGGACTGACGCAGCAGGGAGACGCTTCAGCACAATGGCGGCGACCTCATCAGCAAAGGCCACGCGATTATCATTCGCGACCTTAAGGCGATCTTCAGCCTCGCGCTGAGCCTCACGAGCGAGGTTTAGCTGACGTTGCAGGTCAGCTATGACTGACTCGTCGTCACCAGGCATGGTGACGACGACGAGGACCTGCCCAAAAAAATTTCGGCAGAGTTTCCCCAGCCCCAGTGGGCGTGGGAAAACTGGGATGCCCAAGGCACGTGGGAGCTGTGCTGCAGGACAACCCGACCCCAATAAGACACACAAGCCACCACACATAAGGGAGAGGCAGAGACACAGCAAGAGAGGCAGGTGCACAGAGAACCCTCATGCACGAGGAGGAGGTGAGGGGGTGTGGAGAAGGGTGAGAAGTGGTGCAACAGCAGCAGCTGCAGCAGCACAGAGGACAGCAACTGTGGATGCAACTGGCACCACTAGGGCGAGAACACCAGTGGTAACTGCGGCCCCCACAGTAGCGATGGCTGCGGTGACGGAGAGAGCAGCTGTGACGAGGTTGGCGGTGGCCGATGGTGCAGAAGCAGCTGATGTGACAGCAGTGGCGGTGGAGGTGCGAATGGCGGAAGCAGCGGAGGAAACACCAGTTGCGGTAGAGACCGTGGCAAAGGCAACGGCGGATGCAGCTGCAGTAAGTTGTATGCCCAAATCTGCCGCCCCTACAGAAATGGGCCCGGCGAGCACCGCTGCCTCGGTGTACGACTCCGTTGCTCGCCCCGCCGAAGTGGAGGCGGCGGCACGAGACGCACGAGCGGCGGCAGCAAATGTGGCGGCAGTGGCGGTGGCAGCGTCTATGACAGCCGTGGCAGCACGCGTGAGTGTGAGAGAGAGGTGAACAGCGTTTTGGTGCAGCAGCGCATGCAAGTTTGATGCCGCAGCATCCGCCTCAAGGGCGGAGCACTGCTAAACCCCCCTAGAGGAATAGGAATGTGATAGTAGCCGTCGCGGGTAGCAGCTTTGAAGCATTCGGCCGCTTTCTGTATAGGCTTCGTTAGTCAGCTCTGGATCTGGCTACTATCACATTCCGATTTGATACCAGTAGAACATCCTGCTGGACTAGACGGAAGCAGCAAGAGGGTGCTAGAGCCAAGAGAGGCAAGTAGATGACATGAGTGCTTGACGAGAGTTTTCAGATCATGGAACAACGAACGTAGGTCACAGCTGTGCGAGGTGTTAGGTGACGGGCAGCGAGCGAGCGAGAAGCGAGCTCGCTCTCGCTTGCTACCCTCGAGCTGTGGGTGATCGAACCACCTGTCCACAATAAAAAATAACTCCTACAAGCTTGTCAAGATCTCAGGATAGAACAAGTAGTGGGAATGCACCCAGCTCGGCGAGCAACACCACTAAGCATGAGCCTGCAACACGTAAGAATCAAGATGTCGTTTATGTCCACATGAATCCAGGCATGTGTAGTTATGCAGCCAGGTCACCACGGTGACGTCGTTAGAAGAGCCGTCTCTCTCCGGTCAGTCACCAGCATCAGTGAGGTGAGGGTGCAACGAGGCCGGAGGTCACTACGTGGTACTGTAACACACACCAACACTTAGCACCTGAACAGCGCTGGCTGCTCCGATGTGAGGGAGAACACTCGAACTCAAACGTTTGCACCAGTATTGCACTTGAAAGTGGATGATTGCTGAGTTGATAGCAAGAATGAGGTTTGGTAAGAGACCTTGTTGGCATTTGCGCATCTCTCATTGTGTTCTGTTGTGTCCTCCCGGCTTGTGTACATCGGCGTGCAGATGACTGACGGCGAGACTCGATGCTGGTGGAGTGTCGTCCGGTGGAGCCGACGCACGCTGAGGTCTACTCGCACTTCGCGGGAGCCTCCTCTCTCCGGCCACGTGCTCAGCTCCACCGACAGGCCTCCTCAGCGGTCGTGCTACCGATGGTCATTGCCACCACAGTTGCTGTCTGCATGCATCCAGCGTGTCCCATCGCGTCCGCATCGTCATGCTCTGCCTAGGGTCCTTGTTGCATGTTGTATGGCCCTGTTCGGCATCATGGACCACCGTAGGTACTGCCCGGGTTCGGGCAGCCATAACTCTTTGCTAGTGTTTTCTAGTTGATTCTGACCGCACGACTGCGTTTGCAGCGTCGGTATTATGGTATGGTCCAATTCTCAGGCAAAACGGACGACGCTCGGATTTTGGGTTGTCGGGCGTCTGGCAGGGCTCACCGAGAAAACCCTGCCTGCCAGAAAATAGGTCCAAAGCCATTTTCTGATTGGCTGGTTAGCTGAGTAACAACTTCTACACTAGTGGGGGGGAGCTAGAACTTGCAGGGGTCTCCCATTGTTGCTCATTCTTCATTCCTAATCAGTTACTTCCAGTTTCCAACTGCTTTCTGGCGCTAACACTGGCGCGCGTACTTCTGAGTAACAAACCCAGAGCTTCCAGACTTAGGCTCTAGGGCAGCAGACTGAGGGGGCAGCTGACTTAAGCAACTAGCGTGGAAGCCCGCACGCTGCATCAACAACGCTGCTACCCCAACCTGCTGCCTAGCATTTCTGTCTTGGTATCAGAGCGAGAGCATAGTAGCAGCAGCAGAAGACTGACGAACAGGTGCTAGACAACGCCGGCGGAGCTCCATACGTGCCAGTGCAGGGGAAATGCTGCCGGATTTTTTTCGGCAGCATTGACCCGCCTGGTGTCGGCGTCAGAATTTTTCCCACAGCCACTGGGCCAGGGGAAATGCTGCCGGATTTCTTCCGGCAACACTGGCCCCACGTTTGACGCGAGGAGGTGAGCGGCCGGCCACGTCACGCCCTTGCTGGCGACGACGCACGCGGCGACGTCCTCAAGGTGTGACTGACAGGTGCAGCCAGCAGCAGCAACAGCAACGTACCACAGCAACAAGCAATGGCAACAGTAGCTAGCAGCAGCAGCACATAGTAGCAACTCACAGCAGCAGCAGCCTGCAGCAACAGCAGCCGGCAGCAGCAGTTGCGGCAGCGAGCAGCAATCGACAACAGGAGCAGCACGCAACAGCTCGTAGCAGTAGCAGCCGGCAGCAGCAGCAGCAGCCGACCGTAGTAGCTGTAGCAGCAGCGGCTGCAGCAAGCAGAATCAGTAGCTGCAGCAGTAGCAGCAGCCGCAGCCGCAGCAAGTAGCAGTAGCAGTTGTAGCACCAGTGGCAGCCGTAGATTTAGCCGTAGCAGCAGCAGCTGCAACTGCCCGCAGCTTGCTGCTGGTTGCGAGCAGTGAGCTGCACGCAGCGAGCTCGCTGCCCACTACGAGCAACAAGCAGCGAGCTCGTTGCTCGCAACGAGCAACGAGCTTGCAGCGATGGGCAAGAAAAAAAACGCATAGGGACCCCCCCCTTTTTTTCTCTTGTTTGCTACAGGCACGACAGCAGCAGCAACACCCGCAACAGCAGCCACAACAGCCGGAGTAGCAGCAGCAGCTGGAGCGGCTGTTGCAGCCGCAGCCACAGCCACAGCAGCCGCAGCTACAGCAGCAGTAGCAGCCGCAGCAGGAGCAGCAACCGTAGATACAGCCACAGCTGTAGCAGCAACAGCAGCAGCGGCCGCAGCAAGCAACAGCGACAGCTGCAGCAGCAGTAGTAGCCACTGCTGCAGCCAAAGCAAGCACTAGCAGCAGCTGCAACAGCAACAATAGCTGCAGCCGCAACCATAGCAAGCGGCAGCAGTAGCTACTACAGCAGCAACAGTAGCCGCAGCCGCAGCCACAACAGTAGCAGCAGTGGCCGCAGGAGCCGCAGTAGCAGACGCAGCCGCAGCGGCATCTGCAACAATCGTGGCTGTAGTAGCAGCCGCCGCAGCAGTAGCGGTAGCAGCAGCGGCAGCAGCCGCAGCAACAGCGGCGGTAGCACCAACAACACCGCAACTACAGCCCCACAACAGCGGCTGCATCCACCGCTGCTGACGTCAGCGGCCGTCCGCTGACGTCACTACTACTGTCACTGCTGACATCATCAACAACAACAAAAACAAACACAAGGGGGAAAACATTAGCACTGCACACACGTAGTAGCCTCTACGGATGTCAGCCATCCTCGGCTGACGTCACTACTGACATCAGCAGCACTAAAAAAACAAGGAGGAAACAAACAAGCGACACTACACAATGGATCGTAGCCCTGGTGAGGAGGGATCCTCCTCTATTGGCAGGACCCCTATCCCCCCTTTCCTACAGCGACTATAGTAGTAGTAGCAGTAGCAGCAGTAGTAGTAGCAGCACTAGTAGCACCAACACCAGCAGCAGTAGCAACAGTAACACGAGCAGGAGCAGCACCAGCACCAGCAGCGGCAGTAGCAGCCCACTGGTATTGTTGGCGGCAATCCTGATCCCCTCACTACTCTTCAGCAACAGCTCGCCGCCTTGACGCAATAGCTTGCAACACTACAGCCAGTAGCCGCCCAGACTGCCAACAGTGTGCTACCGTCTCGGGCACGCCAGTCCAGCTGTGTCTGCTGTCACGTACTACCTAGCACAGTAGCAGACTCAGCGCCAGCGACAGACAGTGACCTCTGTCCTTGGCCCCACTCTGGGTGCCGCCCGCAGGCAGAAGGACTTTGAGACGCCGCCGCCGCCGCTTCAGGCCGGCGAGCAGTTCCGGAGCTGGGAGCTCAGCTTCCGGATCTGGGCGCAAGGTGAGGGCCTGTGGGCATACTACACCCTCCCCTACGACTCCACCCAGACGGACCAGTTGTATAACGCTGGTCGCGCCGTCCGTACCCTTGTCCCAGTCGCCCCTCCAGCTTTCCGCCTGGCCCTAGAGCCTTTCCTCGGCGACTTCACTGTTGGCGATATCCCAGACCTTGTAGCCGCATGGCATGTCCTCACCACGCCCCATTGCCTATCCAGCGACGCTGAAATCAGCCGTCTGCTCCGGGAGTTCAACTCCCTACACATGGGGGAGACCGAGACAGTCACTGCCTAGTGGCAGCGGACGGAGGACATTCTTCGTTGTCTCGGTAAATCTGCTCCGCCCCCTCTTTCCGTGCTCCTCACCATCAAGCGCGGCACCACTAGCGCGTATGCAAACATCTTTGTACACTACCCCCAGGACGTCCTCTCCACCATTGTGGCCCAGGGAACCCTCATGCCCTGGACATACGAGCTCTTCATCCGCATTGAAGAAGCTCGCTAGGAGTCCCAGCTCCATCGCACGGAGGCCCTTGCATCCCTTGCCGTTGCCTCCCCTGCCGTTGCCTCCGTGGCCGTCGCCTCCCCCGCCGCAGCTACCTCATCGTCTTCGGGGAAGAAGAAGAAGAGCCAGAACAAGAAAGGCAAGGGTCCGCCACAGCAGCAGTAGCAGCAGCAGTCGTCGACCGGGTCCAGCAGTGGTGGCTCGGTCTGCCACAACTGTGGTCAGCCCGGGCACGGGTGGTACACGTGCCCGCTCCCAACGGACGAGGTGCGCGTCATCACCACCATGCGTCGCCAACGGGAGCGCCGTCTCGCCTCTGCCGCCGTTGCTGCTGCTGGCCCTTCCACTCCAACCTTGTCTAGCAGCTCTGCCATTCCAACAGCTCCGCCTGTCCCACAGACACCCACGCCGCAGTAGTACTACCCACAGCCGTCGATGCCTCCGCTTCCTTTGCCGGCTCAGTCCTCCTACTACCCGGGCTCTGGAGCCGTCACTCTACACTCCGTCTACACTCCCGGGACGTCCTCCCGTGAGCATCAGCTGGAGTAGTTCATCGCGCTCTAGCTTGGCCTGCCTTGCCCTCCTCCCCAGGGAAGTGCGAGTTGCGTCACGTCCTACCTTCCTGCCTAGCCCTACATGACTGAGACTGAGCGGCAGTCGTGTCCCGTCTCCTCGTCTGTCTTGTTGTCTCCCATGGTCCCCTCCAACCCCCTCCTTGATGACATTGTGTGGCTTGACGATTAGCAGTCTCGTTTCGCACCTCCTTCTACCGCGTCCGCGTCCCTCGCTTGCTGCCATGTGACCGTTAGCGATCTGGCGACCCCTGTCCACAACCCTGCTGAGACCTGGATCATTGACTCCAGAGCCACGCATCACATGAAGGCCTCTCGTGAGGCCTTCAGTATGCTCTATCTTGTAGGCGATGTCTTCGATGTCCGGACGGGTTCCGGACAAGTGTTGCCTGTCCGTGGTGTTGGCGTCGTTCGTTTCCGTGGTCCTGCCGGTGACGTTTTTCTGACCGATGTCCTCTTCGTCCCTGGTCTCGAGCTCAGCCTGCTGTCCGTGATTGCCCTTAACCGCATGAGCATGGACATTGTGCACTCGCGTGGTGTTGGCACTGTGTCGTTGCGTCCGTCTGGTCTTGTCGTCGTGCACTCCACCGCCCGTGGCAACCTGTGGCATGTTCCCCGTCTCTACTCTTCTCCTCCCGACTCCTCCCTGTTGGCCGCCACAGGCCATGCGTCTGTCACCAGTACGCTGTCTCCTCAGTACACCCGCCTCTTGCACTGCCACCTTTGCCACGTTCACTCTGCCGCCGTAGAGAGCATGCTCCACACCAAGCCAGCTAAGGGCCTTGACCCAGAGACTTTCCCTCTCCCGTGTCCCACTGAGTGCATTGACTGCGCTCAGGGGAAGATGCACCAGTCCACGTACGCCTTGTCTTTCTCCCGTGCATCCGCCCCTCTCGACCTTGTCCACTCGGACGTCATGAGCCCTCTCCCCACCGAGTCCGTCGAGAAGCATGGCCGCTATGTCCTCACCCTCACGGACGACTATTCTCGCTACCACTGGGTCTTCTGCCTCCGGCAGAAGAGCGAAATCGCCCGAGCCATTCAGGACTGACTTGTCCTCGCGGAGCGCAAGTGTTGCCGCTTTCTTTGCCGCTTTCGCTCCGATTGCGGTGGAGAGTACATGGGTGAGGCCACGTCCTTTCTCGCCTCCCGCGGGTTCCACCATGAGACGTCTGTGCCCTACACACCCGCCCAGAACGGCGTATCCGAGCGGTGGAACCGTACCATGGCCGATGCTGTCCGCACCATGCGGGTCGAGTCCGGTCTCTCCGATGGCTTCTATTTTGAAGCCATGGCCTACATGACCTGGGTCTGGAACCGGACTCCCCACAGTCCCCTTCCCCGCCAGTCCACCCCATACCAGCACTGGTGCGGTCGGCGCGCTGACCTCCGCCCGGCTCGCGTCTGGGGCTGCGTGACCATTGTGTGGCTACCCGCTCCACAACAGGGCAGCAAGCTCGCCCCCCGCGGATGCCCCTGCACCTTCCTTGGTGTGTCTCGTCAGTCTAAGGCCTGGCGCTTCTGGGACCCATCCCGACACTGCATCATCGAGTCACGCGATGCCCTCTTCTTCAAGGATTGGCTTCCTCGCAACCTCATCCGCTCCGGCTCGTCCGTGTCCCTCCCGTCGCGTGGGGTAGTGGTGAGTCTGTCCTCTAACCTGTCACTTCCGGATGACACATCACTCCGTCCCTCTGAGCCGGTAGCCCCTGTCGCGTTCTCTGGCCCTCCCGGGCCAGCAGCCCCAGTCGCGTCCGCTGGCCCCTGCGAGCCAGCTGCCACCGTCGAGTCCGCTGGCCCCTCCGAGCCGGCAGCCCCTGTCGCGTCCGCTGGCCCCTCCGAGCCAGCTACCCCTGTTGGGTCCGTTGGCCCATCCCGGCCGGTTGCCCCAATCGTGTCCGCTGGCCCCTCCGGGTTGGTTGTCCCAGTCGTGTCCGCTGGCCCCTCTGGCCCAGGTGCTCCTGTCACGTCCGCTGGCCCCTTCGGGCGAGCTGCGCCTGTCGCATCTGCTTGCTCCTCCGGGCCGGCAGCCCCAATCGCGCCCGCTCGCCCCTCCGGCCCAACTGCTCCTGTCACGTCCGCTGGCCCCTTAGGGCGAGCAGCGCCTATCGCATTCGCCGGTTCCTTCGGGCCGACCGCCCCACTCCCGTCCGCTGGCTCATCTGGGCCAGCAGCCCCGTCCGCCTCCATTGGCCCATCGGACCTAGTGCCATCTCCTGCCCGGCCGCGCTACACACATGGCCCAGGCGGCAGCCTCCGACCTCGGCTGACAGTGAGCGCGCAGACCGTCGCACCGCGTCCCGTGGCGCCTCGACCCCCTATGGCTCCGCGTGTCTCCTCCAATACCACGGTCGTGAGTGGGGACCCTGGCACGAAGGCTCTCGGCCTGACCACTTCGGCCATCATCGCAGACCTTCACCCAGGCTCTGCACTGGGCTACGCCATGCTTCATCACGAGCATCGGCATGCTGTCGTGGCTGAACTCGCCCGCATCCCACCTGGAGCTCGTGATGCACACGCCCTCTCAGTCCGGTCCACAGTACGCCCGGAGGACCCAGCCACCCTACGCGAGGCTCGAGCCTCTCCTGAGGCCACACATTGGGATGCTGCCTATGCCGAGGAGCTCGCTGCTATCCTGTAGCACCACGTGTATGACCTCGTCGACCTCCCTCCAGGTCAGAAGGCCAGTGGTGCCAAGTGGGTCTCTCGGCGCAAGTTGAAGCCTGACGGGTCCTTGGACAAGTACAAGGCCCGCCTCACAGTAAAGGGGTTTGCTCAGGTCCCCAGGGTCGATTACGACTAGATCTTTGCCCCAGTTGGTCGGTTATCCACTAGCCGGGCGCTCTTCAGCATGGTTGCCCAGCATGGTTGGGAGCTGCACCAGATGGACGTGAGCAACGCGTTCCTCCATGGCTCACAGGAGGGTGAGGAGCTCTACATGGTGCAGCCCCCAGGCTTCGACGACGGCACTGGGAGAGTTTGGCGACTGTGGAAGGCCCTCTACGGCCTGAAGCAGTCGCCTCGGTGTTAGAACCAGGAGATCAACAGCACGCTTCTCCGTGGCGGCCTCCAGTGCAGCACCGCTGACCCCGCTCTGTTCGTCAGCCCGCGAGGTCAGACCTTTGCCGCAGTTCTGGTCTACATCAACGATCTCCTCATTGCGTTGCCAGACACGGCAACCATCCAGCGTGTCAAGGACTTGCAGCACGCCGCCTACCAGATGAAGGATCTCGGGTCTGCCCGAATTTTCCTGGGCATGGAACTCGAGCATGATTGCTCCCAGGGCATCCTGCACGTCCACCAGGCTGCCTACGTGCAGACCCTGTCCACCTGCTTTGCTGAGGACCTGCCCCTCGTGCCTAGCGCATCTTCACCTATGTCACCCGATGGCTAGGAGAAGCTGAAGAGTCCTGACCCAGCTATTGTGGGGGATCCAGTTGATGTGACCACATATCTACGTGTCATCGGGTCAATGATGTTCCTGGCGACGACGACGCGTCCAGACATCGCGTTCGCCGTCAACCTCCCGGCCTAGTTCTTTTAGGAGCCACGTCACCTCCACTTCGAGGACGTGATTCGAGTACTACGCTATGTCGTCCCAACCCCTCCACGAGGTCTCATGTTCCGCCGCCAGCTGTCCGTCGTCGTAGTGGGCTACACCGACAGTGAGTGGGCTGACAGTCCAGACGGTAAGAGTCGCACGGGCTGGATCTTTCTGATCAGCGGTACACCTGTGTCCTGGCGCAGTGGCAAGCAGGGGTGCATTGCACATAGCACTGCTGAGGCTGAGTACGTGGCCCTTGACTCAGGCGCGTGTGAGAGTGTGTGGTTGCGTCGTCTGTTGTCCGCGTTGCGTCAGTCTGTCGCATCCATCACCTTGCATTGTTACAATGAGAGTGCCATGGCCATCGCCGACAATGACGGCGTGCATCACACACGCACAAAGCACATCAATGTTGAGTATAACTATGTGTGTTTGTTGTTGCATGACGGCAGCATCAGCATCGTGTGGGTTGAGACAGTGCGGTAGCTGGCTGAGTTTCTGACCAAGGCACTAAAACGGGACTCGTTCAAGAAGGCTGTGAGTTCATTCAGCGTGCATCAGTGAGTTGCCCTCTCTGTCTCTGCCTGTGTCTCTGCGTGCCCTGGTGGAGTCTGGATGTTGACCGTGTCTCTGCCCGTCCATGTGCACTACGCCTCTGAGTCATGGGGGTGTGTTGGTTTTTGCGCATCTCTCATTGTGTTCTGTTCTGTCCTCCCGGCTTGTGTACATCGGCATGCAGATGAATGATGGCGAGACTCGACGCTGGTGGAGTGTCGTCCGGTGGAGCCGACGCACACTAAGGTCTACTCGCAGTTCGCGGGAGCCTCCTCTCTCTAGTGATGTGCTCAGCTCCATCGGCAGGCCTCCTCGGAGGTCGTGCTGCCGGCGGTCACTGCCACCACAGTTGCTGTCTGCATGCGTCCAGCACGTCCCATCGCGTCTGCATCGTCATGCTCTACCTAGGGTCCTTGTTGCATGCTGTATGGCCCTGTTCGGCATCATGGACCACCGTAGGCACTGCCCGGGTTCGGGCAGCCATAACTCTTTGCTAGTATTCTTCTAGCTGATTCTGACCGCACGACTGCGTTTGCAACGTCGGTATTATGGTATGGTCCATTTTCAGGCAAAACGGACGACGCCCGGGTTTTGGGTTGTGGGGCGTCTGGCAGGGCTCACCGAGAAAACCATGCCTGCCAGAAAATAGGTCAAGATCCATTTTCTGATTGGCTGGTTAGCTGAGTAACAACTTCTACACTAGTGGGGGGGGAGCTAGAACTTGGAGGGGTGTCCCATTGTCGCTCATTCTTCATTGCTAATCAGTTACTTCCAGTTTCCAGCTACTTTCTGGCGCTAACACTGGCGTGCGCACTTCTGAGTAACAAACCCAGAGCTTCCAGACTTAGGCTCTAGGGCAGCAGACTGAGGGGGCAGTTGAATTAAGCAACTAGCGTGGAAGCCCGCACGCTGCATCAACAACTCTGCTGCCCCAATCTGCTGCCTAGCATTTTTGTCTGACCCCTCCCACACTAACCTAGGCTCTCATCTCTGTGAGGCTTGTTACTTGGTCTACGAACCAAGTGGGGAAGGCGATGTAAGCATGACCTTTCTATTCTTGGCCGTGGATAGTCTGGCAGTAGCCGTATTGTCTTGCATGCAACTACCATGTGTGACTCATGTGAGCGTCACTCACAACTTCGGAGAAGGATTAGCTATAGCGCAGGTTAGAGCAGTAGCATTGTTGATGCAGCGTGTGGGCTTCCACGCTCGTTGCTTAGTCTGCTGCACCCTCAGTCTGCCGCTCTAGAGTCTAAGTCTCAGTTCTCTCGATTTGTTACTCAGAAATGTGCGCGTCAGTGTTAGCGCCAGAAAGTAGCTGAAAACTAGAAGTGACTCATTGAGAATGAAGAATGAACAACAATGGGAGACCCCTCCAAGTTCTAGCTCCCCCCCAGCTCTTAGAGCTTGTTACTCAACTAACCAGTCAATCAGAAAACATACCTATTTTCTTGCAGGCAAGGTTTTCTCGGTGAGCCCTGCCAGATGACTGACAGCCCAAAACCCTGGCGTCGTCCATTTTGCCTGAAAACTAGACCATACCATAATACCAACGCTGCGAACGGATTCGTGGGGTGAGACATTGGCGAGGAAAAAGAGTGCAACTCACGGACGCACGCCGACCGAACTCACAGCCTTCTTGAACGACTCGCGCGTCAGTGCCTTGGTCACGAGGTAAGCCAGGTGTTGTGCTCTCTCAACCGACACGATGCTGATGCTACCGTCATGCAACAATGAACACACATAGTGATACTCAATATTGATGTGCTTTAGTGATGCACGTCGTCATTGTCGACGATGACCATGGCACTCTCATTGTCACAATGCAACGTAATGGATGCGACGAACTGACGCAACTCGGATAACAGATGACCCAACCACACGCTCTCACATGCGCCTGAGCCAAGGGCTATAGAATTAGCCTCAACACTGATGCGTGCAATGCACCCGTGCTTCCTTTTGCGCCAGGACACAGCTGTGCCGCCAATTAGAAAGATCCAATATGTGCGGCTCTTGCCGTCCGGACTGCCGGCCCAGTCACTGTCGATGTAGCCCACCGCGACAATAGACGGTTGTCGATGGAACATCAGACCTTGCCTTGGAGTCGAGAGGACATAGCGCAGTACTCGAACTGTGGCCTCAAAGTGGAGGTGACACGGCTCCTGAGAGAACTAAGCCATGAGGTTGACGACGAACACGATGTCTAGGCGCGTCGTCGTAGCCAGGAACATGAGTGACCAGATGACTTGCAGATACATGGTCACGTCAACTGGCTCCTCCACAATGGCTGGATCAGAGTTCTTCAGCTTCACCTGGCCATCGGGTGACATGGGTGAGGATGCGCTTGGCACGAGGGGCATGTCCTCTGCGAAGCGAGTGGACAGAGTCTGTACATGGGCGGCCTGATGGACGTGCAGGATGCCCCGGGAGCGATCATACTCGATCTCCATGCCTAGGAAGACGCGGGCAGACCCGAGATCCATGATCTGGTAGGCGTTGTGTAGTACGTCCTTGACGCGTTGGATGGCAGCCATGTTTCGCGACGCAATGAGGAGATCGTCAACGTAGACCAGTACAGCAACGAAGGTCGGGCCTCGCGGGGTGATGAATAGTGCGGGGTCAACAGTATTGCGTAAGAGATCACCGCGGAGGAGCGTGCGAAAAATCTCCTGGTTCTTACACTGAGGCAACTGCTTCAGGCCATAGAGGGCCTTTCGCAGTCGCCAGACCTTCCCAGTGCCATCGTCGAAGCCTAGAGGCTGTACCATGTAGAGCTCCTCACCCTCCAGCGAGCCATGGAGGAAAGCGTTACTCACGTCCATCTGATGAAGCTCCCACACGTGCTGGGCAACCAGGCTGAAGAGTGCCCGGCTAGTCGAGAATCGGCCAATTGGGGCAAAGATCTAGGCGTAATCGGCCCCCGGGATCTGAGCAAACCCTTTGGCTATGAGGCGGGCCTTGTACTTGTCCAAGAAATCGTCCAGCTTCCATTTGCACAGGATGGCCCATTTAGCACCGATGGCCTTCCAACCAGGAGGGAGATCGACGAAGTCATACACGTGGTGTTGTTTAAAAGTAGCGAGCTCTACGGCGTAGGCAGCATCCCAATGTGCGGCCTTGGGGGAGGCGCGAGCCTCGTGTAGGGTGGTTGGGTCCTTCGGGCGTGTCGTGGAGCGGACTACAAGGGCGTGTGCATCTCGAGCACCAAGTGGGACGCGTGTAAGTGCAGTCGTAACGGCATGCTGATGCTCCTGATAGAGGATGGCGTAGCCCACTACGGAGCCTGGGTGGAGGTCTGAAATGATGGCTCAAGTCGTTAGGCCGAGGGCCTTGGTGCCACGGTCCCAACTCACTATCGTAGGAGTGGGAGAGACACGTGGGGTGACGGGGGGTCGAGGCGCCACAGTGTCCCGTGTGGCAGTCTGTGCACTTACGGACGACCTCGGTCGGAGGCTGTTGCCTGGGCCACGCGTGTAGTGCGGTAGGGCTGTAGATGGTACCGAGTCCGAGGTGCTGGTGGGGGCAGACAGAGCTATTGTACGAACGGACCAGCGGATGCGGACGGGTCTCCCAGCCCGGAAGGACCAGCAGATGTGGACGCGGTTGTCGGCGCAGAGGGGCCAGCGGATGAGACTAGGGCTGCAGGCCTGGAGGGGCCAGCGGACACGACTGAAGCTCCCGGCCCGGAGGGGCGAGCGGACGTGATTGGGGGTGCCGGCCTGGAAGGGCCATGGAACGCAACTGGGGCTGTTGGCCCGGAAGGGCGAGCGGACGCGACTGGAACCGTTGAAAGGCCAGCTGACGCAACAAGGGCTGCCCGCCCAGGGGGGCCAGCGGACGCGACTGGGGCTACCGGCTCGGAGGGACCATGTGATGTGCGGCCCGGAAGCGACAGGACAGGGGACGGACTCACCACTCCCCCCTGGGACGGGAGGGACATCGAAGAGCCAGAGCAAACGAGTTCACAAGGAAAGAGATCCTCAAAGAAGAGGGCATCGTGAGACTCAATGATGCAATATCGGGAGGGATCCCAGAAACGCCAAGCTTTGGAATGACAAGAGACACCGAGGAAGGTGCAAGGACGCCCATGAGGGACAAGCTTGACGCCCTCCTACGGGACAGGCAGCCACACAATGGCCACGCAGCCCCAGATACAAGCTGGGGGGAGGTGAGCATGCTGACCACACCAATGCTGTATGGCGTAGACTGGTGGGGAAGGGGTCTATGAGGAATCCGATTCTAGACCCATGTCATGTAGGCCATGGCTTCAAAGTAGAGGCCATCGGAGAAGTCTGACTTGACTCGCATGGTGCGGACGACGTCAACCATGGTGTGGTTCCACCGCTGAGAGATGCCGTTCTGGGCCGGTGTGTAAGGTGCCGACGTCTCGTGGTGGATACCGCGGGGGGCAAGAAAAGTTGTGGTCTCTCCCATGTACTCGCCACCGCAATCAAAGTGGAAGCGACAGAGAGGCCGACCACACTCGCATTCCTCATGGACAAGCCAGTCCCTAATGGTCGGAGCGACATCACTCTTCTGCCGAAGGAAGAAGACCCAACGGTAGCGAGAGTAGTCTTCAGTGAGGGTGAGGACATAGCGGCCATGCTCTCCAATGGACTCGGTAGGGAGAGGACCCATGACATCAGAATGGACAAGGTCCAGAGGGGAAGATGCATGGGAGAATGATTGAGGGTAGGTGGACTAGTGCGTATTGTCCTGAGCGCAATCAATGCACTTTGTGGGGCACGGTTAGGGGAAGGAGTCCAGTTCTAGGCCCTTGGCCGGCTGGGTGCGGAGCATGCTATCGACGGCTGTAGAGGGGACGTGGCAAAGGCGGCGGTGCAAGAGAAGTGTGTGCTATGGTGAGAGTGTGCTGGTAATAAAGACATGGCCAGTCGGTGGGAGGGGCTGGTGGATGCAGCTGCTGCGTGGGAAGTGACGGCCACGGAGGCAATGGCAAGGGAGGCGAGGGCCTCAGAACATTTGACTCGGGACTCTAGACGAGCCTCCTCAATCCTAAGAAAGAGCTCGGATGCCCAAGGCATGAGGGTGCCCTAGACCGCCATGGTGGAAAGGGCATCCTGGGTGTAGTGGAAAAAAACGTTAGCGTACGCGTCAGTGGCACCGCGCTGGATGGTGAGGAGTGCGGACAAGGGGGGTGGAGCAGAGGTGCCTAGGCGACGGAGGATATCCTCAGCCAGTAAGAGGTGACCGTCTCGGTCCCCCCCATGTGCAGGGAGCTAAACTCTCGCAGGAGACGGCTAGTCTCAGCCTCTCTAGATAGGCAATGGGGACGGGTGAGGATGGCCATGCGGCTGCAAGGTCTGGGGTTCCACCAGCGGTAAAGTCGCCGAGGAAGGGCTCTAAGGCTAGGCGTGATGCCAGAGGAGCGACTGGGAGGATGGAACGTACGGCGAGCGTCATACAGCTGGTCGACCTGGGTGGAGTCATACGGAAGAGTGTAGTATGCCCATAATCCCTCACCTTGTGCAGAGATACGGAAGCTGAGTTCCCAGCTGCAAAACTGCTCATCGGCCTGAAACGACGGGGGTGGGTTCTCAAAGTCCTTTGGCCTGCGGTCGGGATCCATAGTGGGGCCAAGGACTGAAGTCACTCTATGCCGCTGATGTTGAGTCTGCTGCTCCGCCACGTTATGCGTGGCAAGAGACACAGCGGGGCTGGCATGCCCTGGAGGAAGGAAAGGTGGCAGGGCACTATTGTGAGTCTGTGATGCCAACGGCTCCAGTGCTGCAAGTTGTTATGTTAATGCGGCAAGGTGTTCCTGAATGGCGGCCAGGGGGTCTGAGGCGTCGTCGACGAAGCCAGTGGACTGTTGTTGCTGTTGCTGCTACTAATGTTATTGCTTCTACTAATGTTGCTATTGCTACTACAACTGTTGCAAGGAAGGGGGGTTTGGGGTCCCCCCAAAAGAGGTGGACCCTTCCCCATCGGGGCTGTTAGCCATGGTGGGTTTTGATGCCACTTAATTCTTTTCTGTGCTACTGATGTCAACAGTGATTTCAGCCTAGGATGGCTGACATCAGCAGCTGCTACTGCATTATATGCAGGGTTGCTACTGTAGATTTTCTTCCCAATTTTTTTGTGTTGATGACATCAGTAGTGTCGTTTGTAGTGAGGTTAGCTGAGGACTCTTGAAGTCAGTAGCGATTGTTGTTGGAGCCGTTGTTGTGTCAGTTGCATGGAAGTTGGTGTTGTTGCTACTACTGCTGCTGCTGCCACTACTGTTGTTGCTACTGTTATTCTGCTATTGTAGTAGCTGCTCTTGCTGTTGCTGTCGTTGTGGGTATTGGTGTAGTAGCGGCTGCTGCTACTGCTACAGTTGCTGCGCCTGCTGTTGCACCAACAGCTGCTCCTGTTGCTGCTACTGTTTCTCTTAAGCTACTACATCTTGGTGCTACGGCTATTGTGGCTGGTATAGTGGCTGTGGCGGTGGCTGCAGCCGCTACAAGGCTACTTGTTGGATGGGGGATTTTTTTTTGTGTTCCCTCCTTTTTTTCCTTTTTGTTTTGTCATAACGAGCTCACTGCTTG